>NDXB01013462.1:10080-38935 GCA_002631895.1 Agapornis roseicollis
TTTCCTTTTTTTTTTTTTAGTGGAGTAGGGAAGTACAAGGGAAAGGAGAGGGGGGAACGGCAGATATTGAAGTTCAAGCATAAGGCCAAAAGTCTGTGAAATTAATAGCTCTGTTATTTATGTCAAAGGGAAAGCAGATAAATAGTGACAAACCCCATGCCTGATGTAGGATACATCCATGTAGCTTCCTGCTTTTAAATTTTTTTGTCTAGGTTATGCGTAGTTTTATGTTTCTCATAGCCCCCTGATACAAACCAAAAATACATCTTATGTGTAAAATGACAACTGCTCCATTTCATTCCAAGAACTTTAGATGTTTGATTCCTCAAACATGGCAGAGTCAATTTAAATCTACTTTCTCTAATAAAGTGTTTCGTGATTATTTCTATGTTGAGACATCACCCTAAATTGACAAATTAGCCACAAGAGGGTGTCTAGAATCATTTATGTTGGAAAAGGCTCTTAAGATCATACAGTCAAACTGTTAACCTGGCACTGCCAAGTCTACCTCTAAACCATGTCTCTAAGCGACACATCTGTATGTCTTTTAAATACCTGAAGAGGTGGTGGCTCAACCAGTTTCCTGGACAGCCTGTTTCAATGTTTGATGATCTTTCAGTGAAGTAGTTTTTCCTATATTGACTCTAAACCTATGCTGGCACAAATTGAGGCTGTTTCCTTTTGTTCTGTCACTTGTTATTTGGGAGAAGAGATTGAGACCCATCTTGCTACAGGCTCCTTTCAGGTAGTTGCAGAGAGCTTTAAGATCTCCCCTGAGACTCTTATTCACCAGACTTAATAACCTCAATGCCCTCACTCATTCCTCATGGGAGTTGTGCTCCAGGCACTTCACCAGCTTCTTTTTCCTCCACTGGACCAGCTGCAGCACCTCAATGTCTTTCTTGTAGTGAGGGGCTCAGAACTGATCCCAGGATTCAAGGTGCAGCCTCACCAGTGCCAGGTACAGGGGGATGGTCACTGACCTGGTCCTACTACCTGGGCTATTTCTGATACAGGTCAGGTTGCTGTTGCCATTCCTGGCTGCTTGGGCACAGGCTAGCTCATGTTCAGCCATCTGTCATCCAATACCCCCAGGTCCTTTTCCACTGGGCAGTTTTCCAGCCACTCTTTTCCCCACCTGTAGCGTTGCATGGAGTAGTTGTGAGTCAAGCACAGGACCTGGCACTAGGTCTAGTTGTATCTCACAGATCTGGCCTTGGCCCATTGCTCCAGCCTGTCCAGATCTTTCTGCTGAGCCTTCCTACCCTTCAGCAGATCAACACTCCCAGCCAACTTGATGTTAACTGCAGACTTGCTGAGTGTGCACTTGATCCCCTCATCCATATCACTGATAAAGACGTTAAACAGAACTGGCCCAGTTCTGAGCCCTGGCGAACACCACTTGTGACAAGCTGCCAGCTGGATTTCACTCCATTCACCACCTCTCTCAGCCCAGCCATCCAGCCAGTTTTTTACACAGCAGAGTACACTCATCCAAGCATGAGCAGATAGTTTCTCCAGGAGAATGCTGTGTGAAATGATGTCAATGGCTTCACTAAATTCAAAGTAGACAATATCCAAAGCCTTTCCCTTCACACTAAGGGGGTCATCTTGCTATAGGACATTATTAACAGAACAGTCATTTATTAAGTAACACTAAAGTTTGCTTTCACACTGCTAGCAGGATACCTGATGGATGAGGCATACTTCCATTTAGTAAATAGATGAATTGCTCACCATTCTCCATGTCTACAGTTCAAAAAAACCCACAACAATTACAAGCCATGAAAACACTACATGCTTTACTAAAGATGGAGAATGGTGAATTATCCTAGCTTTCAGGTGATGATTAAAAGACTTTCCTGATGAAAGCTGTTAAATGAGACTTCCATTTCCTGCCATGAAGGAAACACAGCAGCTCCTAAATAAAAAATGAAATAATATTGGCAGTAAAAGTGGTAGTCATATGAACATAATAATCTGTCTGGTAGTAAAAGTATCTAACAAAAAAGAAAAAGGAGAAGACAGTTCTGTGGCTGTGGGAGCTGTAAGACAGGAGGAATGAAGGGATATGAGAAGAGCCCTGCCCCAAGTCTTACCAAGAAAGGACCAGAATCAGAAGAGAGTGTTTGAAAGGCCTTGCTGTGGATGTTCCAGTTATCTGTAGGGGGTGTAATACCCACAGGTGCAGTACTGCAGCATCAAGCAGTATATGAGACTTTGTCCATGCCCTGGTTCATTCTCTGGCTGCATATTACCTGTGGTGTTGCCAGTCACATGAAAAATAAAAACAAACCAACAAACCTGCATCAACCTGAGTCTTACAGGAAAAGTTACATGGCAATTAAAATGTATTATGAAATTCTTGAAGTGCTAAAATGCATAAATCTACAGGGAATGCAGGAGTTGCTGGGAGGAATAGGGAAAGGAAGAAGACCCCCTTCAGCTAAACATAATCAAAAGCTTTGATATTAAATGTACAGGTGCTATATTGCACCCACAGAGTCTCAAAAAAATGAATATAAGGTTTTCTCTCCCTGGGTTTTAAAACAGGAAAATACTAAGCCCCAAGCGAGACTGTGAAAATAGAGAATCCATTAAAGATATTCTCACAGTAGGGCACAATAGGTCTATTTAGCAGCTAACAGCTAACGGGCTTGTGAACTATATAGTTACCACACAAATGATAGATGAAGGAGCTTAAAATAGTAATTTCAAATATGTATTTCTCTGGCCTTGCTTTATTCTATTTCACAAGAGAAGTTTACCCACAAAATGTTTAGCTATCTAAGGATTCTGGCCTTGAAACTCCTCTCACACTTGCTTCACACTGGTGTCTCTTACATCCATGATTTCTTTCAAAATGTAACTACTTCTGCTTCTTTATGTATATAGCTTGATGTTTGTGTCCCCAAATCCTCTGACTTGTAAAGAAGAGAGAGATGGTGATTCAACATGTACTCAGAGTTACGTTTCTCCCCCATGTTAAATGTCATTCCTTGTGTCTTCATAAGCATTTCAGTACATGTGGGGACATAAATGAACACAGCATTTCAAGTGCAGATGCATTAATGCTGTTTCTCAGTGTTGCTTTTTGTTTGTGTACTGACTCACAACACATTCCACCAAACCCAGCCCATGCTTTCATCTGCAACTTCATAATTATTTTGTTGTCAATAAATTCCACCCATTCCTAAACTTGCTGACTTTTATAGAGCTAATCCCAAATTTTTGTCCATCCTATTGCTTTGCTTTCTTGTGCCATATATACATCCTTACCCTTGCTAGTATTTAATACTCCAACAGACACACTTTTTTCACAGTAATATACCTCTAAACCTTCACTATTTTGCTGTGAACGTGTTTGTCTCTTGCTCCTACCTCTATTTTCTTTGGAGTTAGTTCTCTGTTCCAGACTAGCATATTTTCTCATGTATGTAGCCAACTCCACTGTGAAATCTGTTGCCTGTTGTGTACACAGGATTGCTAAAGGTCTCAGACTGGCCACTTGTCCTGGGACCTGGCATTACAAGAGATAGAGCTTAGGCCATAACCATACTCAATTCCTTTCCTCGCACTTTGCCCATCTTATTTTGACTATTTCCAGGCTCTGCCACCTGATTTTCCTATTGGACAATGTAAAACATTGTGAAGAGGCCATGGGTCATAAATATTGATGGAATAAAAGCAGCTCTGTAGACCTTTATATACAGTTACCCTTCAAGGATATCATAGGTCTAAAGAAGCGCTTGCACACATGCATACCTATTATCAATACAATTTATGCAAGGTACATCTCCATTTTTTTCTATCCTTTAAAGTGCAAATTTTATACCTTATTTTCTTTAGATGTGCTTTGGTAATTAAAAACCTACTAAGGCGGTGTTTGTCACTGCAGCTGTCAATATTTCCTTTGCCAACATCCTGGTGCCATAGCCCAGGCGGCTGCTTGGATGGGAAACAGAGCAGGTCAGTTGGAGTATGCTCACCTCTGGAATGCAGATCCCTTGCACTGTGCAGCACTTGCTTCTGTTCGTCTGCTTCACAGCCCTGCCCAGCTGTAGCTTAAACCAGACAAATTCCACTTAGGACCAGACTAGCCACATCAGTGATTAGTAAAATGGCTATGACAGTTTTACATGAAATAGAAATACCCTTCATTTATATATTAACTTTTCCTTCTCCTTCTTCTTACCACTATTACGTTTTATGCTATCTGTGAAATGACACAAACTGCCCAAAAATATCTTCTTCAAACAAATGCAAATTTCTTCCTCCTTAATCAGCATTTTCGTTGTGTATAGAATATGGTTCAAATTAAAATTGAATTAAATACTTTATGACTTTCAAAGCACTGGGTAGTAAAAGGAAAAGAAATTTACCTTAAACTATCCTTTAGCACTCTTGGCAGACTGTGGCAGTTCTGACATTTTGAATTCTGACTGATTTCTTCTGGAAAATCACTGTGATTTTTAGACACCTGGGCTTTTTTCATTGTTTCTTTGTGAGTAAGTATGCCTGCTCTACACTAAAACACGTTAGCTTGGTTAAAGAGCTTTTTCTCCATTTTTCCACAAATACTGTTCTGTTGAAAATGGAGTCTTAGGGCACTGGTTTTCTGTCTGTCTTTATAGATTGACTCTGCTTTTTGTTGTTGATGTTGTTGTGTGCCCTCCCTCTTCCCTCTGTCTTCTTCATATTTCTATGGCTAGAAGACAAAACTGAGCTGGTTATTGAGACAGTATCATTTATTTGTGTTCTTTAAGCAGGCTGAAGCAGAGCCAGAAGATAATGGGCACCTCATTTATTCAGGCTTTGAATGATCATATTTAATTCCCAGTGACAGCTGTCTTCACCACATTAGCATTGCAAATCAGTTCTGTTTTGTAATGGCCTTCTATTGAACATGATTCAATTATGTGTGGTCCGTAGCGAGGCAGGATACGGTCTTAGTATCTATAGCAATATTTCTGCAAGCTGCTGCTCTTTACACTGCTCACATTTAAGCTGTCTGTTTACCACAATGCTTTCCTTGAACTATACTGAACTCTCTTCATTTTGCAGCTAAATAAAGATGAATGAATATAATTTGTAAAAGCAGTTATCTGGTCAGACATATTACATATCCCATCTTCTTTACACATGACTGGAATCAGGAAACACTTGTTAAAATAACTGTTATTATATTTAAAACATTTATATTACAAAAGTCATTAAAGTGGATTTAAATGATTATACAGCGTTAAATGGTACTAAAGCTCAATGTTGGCTTGAAGAAAAACTGTAATAAAATACCCAGCAAGTAAATTTTCTTTTAGTGGTATAGCTTTCCAGGAAAAAGGGCAGCAAGGTTTAACACTTATAAGGCAAGCTAAAAATCACAACATTCAAAAAATACTGTTTCAAAATACTTCAAAAGTCCCATTTAATTTTACTGTAAAATGGCTACATTCTGTGCACCATCAGTAAGCTGCTGAAGGCCTGGATTACAACACCGTATCTTAATAGGTTTGTGTATTTTTTTTTATGATACAAAACCCTTTCTAAATTCAGATTCCATGTGTAAGGGAAATTCTTCTATTGTGTCAGGCAGTCTCAAAAATAAAAGCTTCCTCTGCACAGATCCAGCAGATGCATGCTTCAGTCTGTGTAAGGCAAAGCACAAACCTTACTCTTTTCTCCAGGATTTCCACCCCTGTGATCTCTACAATATTTAGCTCTTGCAGAAATCTCATTATACACAATGCAACTGTCCTCAGGGCTCTCTTAGCATCCTTCATCTTGGTGACAAAGTGCATCTATAGTAGAAATAAGTTATTTATTCCACAAACTAGAGTGCTGGGCCATCATTCTAAAGTGTTTGATTCAACAACAAAAGGAAAGGTTTTTTAATTATACACTAACCTTGAATTGTTTAAAGACATTCTCTAGATAATGATGACAGAGGAATTACAGTGTCCTTTCTGTGGGATCTACAGCTTGAGGTTCATCCTGGGCTGAATCCAAAGATCATTGCTAGCCACCAGAGGTAGGCTGGAAGGTCACAGATACCCATGCTAACCACATCGCTCCTGACATTGCGGCTGCGTTGGGTGCAACTGTGCATTTACCCACATTCATCCACCTTTTAAAGGATTGCTTTAACTAATTTCTATTTTTTAAGTCTTCTTTCATACCTTTCCTCTCCACTGGCCTCTGACAGTTTGTGTTGTCTCGTTTTGGAGAGATTTGAGGCATAGTGATTCCTTGATTATATTACTTAGTTTTTGAGGTTTTACTACATTTTTGAAACCACAGAACTTATATGAAAATAATGATCACTTCATAACTCATATAGGGGATTCAATGCATTTTTTAAGGAAAGACCCATTTCTTATTAATAACTCGGGCTTTACATACATCAGGTTCTATATTCACCCACCTGGGGAACAAACTGGAGTTTATGAAAGTAGTTTGATTTGTTCTTATCTCTCCTACCACATGAGAAAAGTACATATGTAGAAGCAAATACCTATGCATGCTAGTTTTGCACATAGTACTTCAAGAAGCTGCTCCATGGGACTGGATATCAACACAAGAGTCTACAAAGGATCAGTTACTTTAACAGGGTCTCAGGCCCCAGTCCTTGGAGGTATTTAAGGATCTGGTGCCCATAAGTTCAAGTGCTAGGTGAAAAATTCAGCTATGCATTTTAAGGAAAAGCTGTACCAATATTTTAGAAGTTAACATATAAATGATATAAAGGCTGCTCAGCTCATTTTTTTCTAAGGTACTTGAAGTGTTTTGCTGATTAAAAAATCTGCAAAACGTATGTAATAATTTGGATAGTGGAATAAAGCAGTCTCTAGAATGTATTATTAAAGTTACATCCTCTAAACAATTCACAGACAATCAGAGACTTAAAAATTATTAAAAAACAGTTGTTCAGTTCTTTTTATATTTTTTAATAGTACCTTGAAAGATCTAAATGAAAATTATATTTCTTAACAGAAACCAACATCATGGATACAACTTTGTTTAAGGATCAATAACAAAATAAGGAAAAAACAAAAGGAAAGCATGCAGCACAAGCTCTACAGGGAAGAGCAAAGTGAAAGACTCAGAGAACAAAGTGGAGAAACAAGATCTTATGTATGCCTTTTGGCTTACTTTCTCCCATTAAAAACAATAAAGAAAAATTAATTTTCAGTAAAATGTGGATTTCCAATATGCTTAGAAAAGAATTCAACTATGGCAGGCATTAAGAAAACTTGTACGCATCAGAATACATCCCTTTTTTCACACAGTCCTTCTCCTCAGAAATACTGGACTGAAACTTGAAAGGAAAAGCAAGTGTGATGTTTACATTGTGGTAGGGGCTGGTAGGGCTCCTGGTAGAGCATAATGTCACACTGGCAGCCTGTTACAGGGACATAGTGTCTTGCCCTGCTAGGTAACTCTCAGGTTCAACTTTTCAGGTGTTTTCACCTGTTTCTTTGCCTAGAGAAAAAAGGTTTATGTTACCACATTATCCCTCATCTAACTTCACACAGACACAACAATTATTAACCCAAATTTGAAAGATACTAGAAATCTTACAGATGACTGCACTCCTACAGGTTTCCTGAAGACTAACGATTATTCTGAAATGAGTAAGCTCTTTTCACATGAAAACTGCACAAATAAAACTAACATCACCTTCTGAATGTGCACTACATATGATATAGTGTAAGACTGGTCATGTTTACAGTCAATTACCACAGAAAACCAGGGAGTTTATTTCTGTATTGCTATGTGTAATGGATACTAATGATGACTTCCTCCACCTGGCATGTAACTGAGTGTAATTAATATAATTTGTTCTGGTAATTGTAAGAAGGTCATGGCCAGAGTTCATGAAATACAAATCACTTCCAGATCCTATTTCAGTATTTATCATCCTTTGCCTCTATAGATATCATTAATATACAAATATCTTCACTGAGAAACAACAAAGGATTCTATAAAATAAAATAAACTTTTCAAAAAATAAGGAAATGGAAAGTAAATACCATAACATCATCTCTGTCCTCAGATGAAGGCACATATTCTGTAGCATTGACACACTGTAGGCTACCCCTTCAAAGTCTCCTAAAGGTGCCAGCCTTCCAAAATCATTACTTATCAGCTTTATTGCTGTAGCAGTTTGAAGTTGTTTATGCTACTTGTCTCTGCCCCAGGATGACTTATGCTGCAAGTACAGAGGAAATTAATGCAGACAGAGCAGTGGGGGAAATAAAGCAACCAGCATTGCTCAGCTTGATCTCAGAAGACTGCTCATGCTGTCTCATGTATTAGTCATAGTTTAAAAGAATATTAATGAGGGATTTGGAGGATAATGAAATAGTTTGGTACTGCTTATAGGGGCATTCTCCTTCCCAGCTTAGAGGGAGGTATAAGAACACTATGGGGAAAGAAGCAAAATATTTCTGCCTGGAACTTCAATGAATAGATGGAGAAAGCTTGTGGGCTAACTGGAGGTTGATGTCCAACCTCAGTCTTGAAAATAAGGTGGTAAGTATAGTGCAAGAGGTTGTGAAAGGCCTTGAGAATGAATCAACTTCTTCAGTTTAGTGAGACAAGTGAAGGTAAGACAATTCTGTAAAGAAAATGATGTAAGGTAAAGGAAACCTGGGAAGGAAGATCTTTGCAGCAATATGAAGGATTGTAAGAGGAAAAAATTACAACAAAAGACGAAAAGTATGTCATAGTAACTGAGTCACACAATAATGCAAACTTATGCTACATGGGAAGAAAGATAGGAAAGACTTGAACTATTGAAGTGAGAATCATCAAGACAGCCTGGATGGGAGGAATTACCTACAGAGCAAACCCATGTTACATGCCTCACTGACAAGCCTAGCAGTGGTCATAGAATCATAGAATAGTTAGGGTTGGAAGGGACCTTAAGACCATGAAGTTCCAAACCCCCTGCCATGGGGACACCACTCACTAAACCATGTCACCCAAGATTCTGTCCAGCCTGGTTTTGAACACTGCCAGGGATGGAGCATTCACAACTTCCTTTGATAGTCAGTTATATTGAGAAAAATGAAACTGCGGGCTGCAGTCAGAGTTTAGTAGCTCTCTCTGAACTGGAGTTCACAGGCCTCTTTGAGAATGCACAAGTTGAAGATCTGGATTTGAACAAAATAAGCCAACAGTGGAGTAGAAAGACAGGTTTGTGAGACAGAAGCCTAGAAAAGATTATCAGATTCATGTTTTCTTAGGCAGATATGCAGGATAGAGTTAAGGAGAACAGACACAGCCCACAAAGAACTACTATGAAAATTGTAAGAAAGGTCAATCTGACAACTTCTCTAAGGAAATCCTTCCCAGAGTAGTCAGAAGTAGGAAAGAGTCAGAAGAGGACAGGTTCTAAGCATATGACAGGCTGGGAGGGAATAACCATGTCACAGTCACACCTGACCAACAAGGGGTAAGAATGGAATATTTGTTCACTAAATTTATCTAAAAAACCTCAGCTGTAGTGACAAAAAGAAATATCAGTGAAATGTAGATCCTAAAACCAAATGAAGGGGATCAAGCATAGAATATGGCAACAAAAAATGAGAGTTTGGTAACAGAGCATCTATGAAATCAGAAGCCTATGAGATAAAAGGAGGGAAGAAAGATCTCATCATTTTAGAATAGGAATCTAAACCATGCTTTTATTGTAAGGAAAAGATGTGAACTTATGGGCAATGTTGGGAAGCAGTACAAATGGGGTCACCAGGTAGAGCACAAAGTAGTATATAAGGCTCACTACCCTAGGAGAAAAGCAGGAAAGGCAGAGAGGAGATGGAAGAAAAAGTCACATTACATCTTGTCAGCTTTGTGCTGCAAAAACTAGCTTAAGTCCTGTGGCAGTATGGATGTGAAAGCCAAACTTGGAAAGAATTGAGGGTGAGCCCACTGCGCTAAAATATCTGGAATTGTCAGTGTGGGAACCAGGCAGCAGTGAGGGACTGCAGAGCTGCACAGCCACAGCTGCATCACATGCTGAGGCAGTGTATGTCCTTCAGCTCCTCCTGGTATATATCAGGGACGACTTGTTTTGAACACTTATTTTCCCTTAATGTGAGTATGGCCTCTCATGTTCTTCTATTTTTGTATTCCTTATGCTTGAAACTTTTAACAGGATATTCTCTGGTAATTATCTTGCTGTGAATACTGCCTGTTTGGTATTGACCTCCTGAAGTGGATTGCTGCCTAGTTCTCATGCACAGTTTGGATATTCAGACCTACTTTGAAAGTGGAAAAGGTTATGGGCCCTAAGATGCTTACCTGAAAAGTCTCTGATTTCATAGGGATGCTTTGAAATTGGTTTACTCTTGTTAATACCAGTCTCCAGGAAAGGTTAAGTCCAAGAACCAAACCAAATCTGAGAATAACTTGGGAAAGAACAATCTATTCGGTTGCAAAGATTCTACAGTTACTCCATCTACGATCTTTTGTGCCAGTCAGTTCCTCCATCAGCTGTGCTCTCCAAATGAACATTTATGTCACTGGTTCTGGAGTTTTTGGAAAATCCAGCAGCAATTGCTTCTCAACATTTTGTTAGTATGCACTAATAAAGGATACTGCAATGAATCATCAGCACTTTAAAGGGCATAACTTATCAGTGCTAGTTACTGAGAGTAATGGAGTTGAAATGGGTAAGCTGGAAATAAATGGCTAGTTTTTAAACTGAAAAGGGCATGGTTGATTTCTTAGATATACAATTCACAGAACTTTCCCAAGAGATACCACTGTTAAGTCCTAAACTGTAGAGAAGTATATTTTATAAAATTGGTTTCTAATAGCAGAATGCCAGTAAACAGTAACAGTCCATGTAGGGTAGAAAAGCAGGCAGTCAGTCCACAATTGCTGGTGTAAGAACAGGCAAGCTGCTTGTGTGTTGTTTACAAAGTTCCCCTCGTATTACATAATTTAAATACTAAAATGGAGAAATGGGCAGCAAGCCTGAAGCATACTCCAGTAATCCATAAATAAATATATTGAAACAGGTATTAATAAGCCCTCTAAAATACATTTACTCTGTAAATAAATATATATTTAGTTTGAATTTAATTTATCTTCATCCAAACTTTTAAGTATTCATTCCCTGGATAACAATGAGGAGCAAAGCCTTGAAAAAGAGTATAAAATTCTGCCTTAGATGATGAAAAGTAAACAGCTTTTTTCTTGATTTCCTATTCTGTTCTATAGTACAATTTTTTTCTGGAATGCAATTTTATTTTCTCTTACATTCTTTTCTCCCATATAGATTCTCTGTAATTGATATATGGTAATTCACAATCACCATTTTAAAAGCCTTTAAGGATACCATAGATAGAACAAAGAGAAGCTATTCTGAAAGCCAATTCCCTGACTTCTCTGTGGACAAAGAAGTCACATTAGCAATGTGTCATTGCAAAAGCAGCTCTCCAGCATTTTCTCAGTTTGGTTCAAGTTAGCAGTTGCAAACTAAAACAAGAATAGTGAAGCTGGGAAGTCAAACAATATGAAACACATGACAAATTGCCCATTAAGAGCACAAGCCAATCAAATAAACAGCTTATTGAATTCTAGTACAGTTAAATAAACAGAATGTACCATTTGTACCTGCCGTGGTTTAAACCCAGCCACGCAACTTGTTCACTCACGCAACCCCACCTTTCTTTGCCCTCCCCCTGCTCCTGCAGGGATGGGGAGGAGAATCAAAAGAATGCAACTCCCACAGGTTGAGATAAGAACAGTTTCCTAACTAACACAATAGTAAATTTAGTAAATAACACAAATCACTGCTGCTACCACCAATAATAATAATGATAAAGGAAATAACAAGGGAAGAAAATACAGCACCTCACTACCTGTCGACAGATAACTCACCCGACCCTGCCCAACCGAGCACTGACCGATACCTCCTCCAACCCTGCAGTGAACCAGCCCTTATGGGTAACTCTCAGTTACATCCTGGGCATGACATGCTATGGTATGGAATACCTCTTTGGTTAGTTTGGGTCAGGTGTCCTGTCCCTGCTTCCTCCCGTCCTCCCCTCCTCCCTGCCAGAGCATGAGGCTCACAAGGTCCTTGATCAGAGTAAGCATCAGTATTATCAGCTCTGTTCCCAGATTGAGCCAAAACATAGTGCTGCACCAACTACTAAGAAGGAGAAAAATTGACTGCTACTTCTGAACCCAGGACAGTACCAAATATACCATTTGTACCAAATGTACCAAAGAAGTCCTCTTGCTTTCTAAGACTTGCTGGTCTCATGAACACCATGGCCACTCAAGGCTTACAGCGATGCTGGAGATAAAGCTCAAAGAGGTGAGTGCTCTCAAAGCAAAGCCCGTATCTCCACAGCTGAAGAAAACTGCATTAACGCAGAGGCCAGCCGAGCATACAGTACAAATCAGGTCAATTACTTTATCCTTTCAAAGATTTTAAGAAAGATAACCTATTTTGATTTTAAAATGCTAGGTAATATAGATTCCACCATTTAAGCTTCACTGTTAGAAACAGTCACTTCAAAGTTGCAGACAGCGATTCAACAGCTTATTCTACAAGCTCTCTTCTACCTATACCTCTTTCTACCACTCTCTTCTATCAGTCATTCTAACTCCGAGTGAACACTCTAAAACAATGTTTCTTAACTCAATCTCGAAAACTATTCAAAAACACTTGACAACAAACTACTGCATGTGCAATTGACAACTGCATGGTTATGCATGCCCATATATGCAAGCAAACAAAAAAGCCTAAACTGGAGTTTATTCTTTCTTTTTTTGTTAATTTATTTTTATTTTATTTTGATTAAAACTAATTTGGTAATCCCATCTGCTAAACCACTTTGGAATAAAAAAAATTCTCTTCAGGGTTTTGAAGGCTGAAAAATCGGCAGGGTGGATTGCAACTTACTAATTTTAAAGTTAATGACATTCCACAGGTTTGTGCAGTTCTGTCCATCCTAACTTGGTGCACTACCGTATGGAGCCAAGTCTTGATTGAGGAATGCTCTTGATTTTATCTTCAAGGAAAACTCCTTCTTATAAGACAGTTGCCTTCATAATGGGGATGGATGGAGGGAGTTTCAAAATATGGGATATATGTTGGCATTGCAGTATCCAAGACATTCATGCTTTAAATACATTGTGACATACAAGATTTGGTTTTTAAACAATATACATCATATGCATTCAACCAATGTGTTATGCTTTAGGATTACCAAAGTCACATACACATCTGCAAAACCTCTATATGTATACTTTTCCTTTCAATTCTCTTCATTAGGAACACACCGGAGTTATTCTGAGCTTAAAGAACAAATTTGTTAAAAATCAGTGATGTCTTCATCATGAATATTTGTCCTTATCAGAATGAAGGCTCCTGGAACAATTACTATGTATCTAGGCAGCAGCACTACAAGTGAATGTGAATTAGCATCACTACAGGTTATTCCAATAGTTCCTATTCATCACAAATAACAGCTTCAGGAGAACATAACACATGTGAACAGACAGGAGATATATTAGAAAGCACGTTTTCAAAACAAGAAATGTCTCAAAACTATCAAAACTGATAACACAGAAGCCACAATACCTGTGTTCACATGTAAAATATTTAACTGAACTTTCAATAATCTCTGAGAACTGTATCTGGAAAGCTCTTATTTGTACAACACAAAAGGTTTTAAGCAGACAACACATTCAGACAGTGACCTTGCCAGCCAACACTGGGATATAAAAAAACTGCATAATTCCACATCACATTCTCCAGAACCTTTATTGCTCTACCTTCTCATAGAAATAGCACACAATTAATGGCGGGTAATGCATGTTTAAATGTGGTCCACATATGAAAAAGTTTGGGAAAACATAATTAATGTTAACATGAAGAAAATTTTGCACCATATCTCCGTTTTTTTATTCTAACAAATGAAAGGAAATGTGCCTGCTGTCCCCATCCTCCCTCCACTTACTAGTTATGTTTGTGTTACTCCAGTTACTAATCATGTTTGTGTTACTCCAGTTACTATTTATGTTTAGCAGCATAACTGCATACACCCAGTACAAGAGCACTAGATCCCATAAATTACTGAGCTAAGTGTTGCAACTAACCACAAGGGAAAAAAATATGTTGTTTGGAGGATTAGTTTTGGATGGATGCTTTCAAAGTTTATCAACTCTGCTTATTTGTCAACCTTTATTCTGACAGCAATACAGAAACTGTATTGCTAAGGGTAAGTGATCAAGTATTGTCAGGGATTACAGTCTGCATATTCTTAAAAGAATTGACAATTTTATCACTATATCTCAGGAGGAGAGGAACCATTATTTGTACCTTATTTATATCAGACTCATCTCAGAGGGCCGTCATTTGTGTGACTGTGTACAACTCAAAAACCAGCTTCAGATCTGGAGTCCAAAGCCAACTTGTGGAGATAGCAGTCACCAAGAAGATAGGTTTCTTTTACACCATTCTCAGATTTTTTGAGGAAACTTTTTCTCCACAATGTCATATTAATCATCTTTGCTTAAATAGTTTCCAAATTGTGTTAGGAAACTTAAAATGCAAAATCATTTATAAACATGACCAAAGTTTACTACCTGAATTTTAAAAGCATAAAGAAAACAAAGCCTATGAGTCTCGGAAGTTTTATCCAAAATTGCAGAATAATCATAGAATGGTTCAAGTTGGAAGGGACCTTATAGATCATCTAGTTCCAACCTCCCTTCCATGGGCAGGGACCCCTTCCACTAGACCTGATGGCTTAAAGCACCATCTAACCTGGCTTTGAATACTTCCAGGGATAGGGCATCCACAATTTCTGTTCTTTTCACCCAACGCTTTCTCTCCACATAGAAATCTAGTTCATAGAAATCTAACACACACTGATACTGGGTCATCCATACCACACTGTAGGTATTTTCCATACTGAGTATTCCTGCTTTGCATAAATGTCAATCCCATTTCTATTCTGTTTTCATTGAACTGTCATTCCAGGAGTTCAAGAAGTGAGTTCAGAATGTTTCTGCAAATAACTGCTTAATTTGCTGCTAACATACATCAATTGTACTCAGAAAGCAATTGTCAGTGACAAAGCATGCTTGACAAAGCATGCCTGAGCAGCTGAGAACTTAAATGTGAAAGCTCAAGACAATAGTTTGGATACCTAATCCTCAGTGATTCCATCATCTCAATTTTTGGCACAGATTCCTCAAAGCACCTAAACATGGACACTGAAGCATATGTAACAGCACCTGAACCCTGCTCAGGGACAAACAGAAAGGGTTCTTAAGGGTTCTTAGAGTCTGTCCAAGTCCCAAAAGTTGGAAAGTTGATATGGTGCTCAAGATAGTGCTTCACTTACACCACAGGCTTATGACCCAGCAGGACTGTTCAGCCCATTGCCATTATGCAATATACCCGGTACAGCATGTATCTACCTCTATATGGCATTTGCAGCCAGCCCAGTAAGACACACCAGGCAAGTTGTCCTTATACCTCTCAGATGAGCAGGGCACACACATCACATTAAGCCAGTGCCTGCTTTAAAATTGCCAGACCTCTTGTGCTGGAAACAAATGGCAGCACAAGTCCCACTTCCATCAGGAAGCTGCCTGTGTAGCAGGGCACCCATTCAAAAAGGCTCTTTCATTCTTCACCTTTCAGAAGTGAGTATCGCAGGTAATACAATAGTACCTGTCTAAGAATTGCAAATAAATAGGAGAACACTTGATTCTTGACAGATCATCTCAACATTTAAGTTGCTGATGGCAACATTAGCAGCCAGCCTTTCCATTTTCTGTCATTACTCCCATCTCACAAGCTCTAAGGGTTTGATCATGCTTCAAATAGTTAGGGCTTTCTTTGTGCAATACTCTTAACTAGCAAAGCAAATTAAAATATAACTTGGCTCAGCTTTGTAGTCAGGAGAATCTCATTTTCTCACCTCAGAAAAGGAGGGGAGGAAAGTCCTGCTAGCATTTTGCAGACCTTCCACTTGCTTATCTCAGAGTTGTGGTTTTGTTCATGTTGGGCCTTGACAGAGGAAGGATCATTACCATGTTAGCTTTGCATCCCCATGAAGACACCCATGTTCTCCGACCAGGCTGTTTTCTGTTCCCACAGAAACCACATATTTAGTGGGGGCAGGCCTTGAAATGAATGGAAGTTTCCGCATTCATACAATAATAAAGGATTAACAACCACCTGGATTACTGCTCTTCTAGTACTATTTTAGAAACACAAACATAATGAAAATACTGAACCATTCCTTCCTTCCTTCCTTCCCTATTTTTCCTTCATTAAACCAACGAAAGAAAAACTGAATTAGCATCCCTTGCTAGATAATGGAGAAATATTTCTCTCGTTTTTCCTTAACCCCACTATAGTTATTGTTTTGAGTCTCAAGCTGCATGTTTTATTTTCTCTTTATTTTTAGCAACACTGAAAACATTCATATATGATTACGTATACAATAAATGTCAAAAAATAATCATCTGATGGTAAGTTTTGGTTGGATTATTATTGAAAGATTAGCAATTCTGAAGTGCTCAGTTATATGACATTTAATCATGCGACTCCAGTGAACCCTGGCTAGCTTTTATACTGAGAATAGGCCAGGAGAAAGGATAGCAGAATCAGAGCTTACATATTTAGTATTGAATAAACCATATTTTCTATGCTGTTTTCCATAAAAACAGACATGCTAGATCAAACTAAAAGATTTTTCTCAGCTAGTGGCCAGCAGCTTATGTTTAGAAAAGAGAACATATGAAAGAGGGAAAGGAGAGCGATAGTTGCCAGCCACTCCTTTTTAAATTCATCCATCTCATGTTTAATAGCTCTTCACAGTCTTTCGATTATAAAATTAGTCACTTTTTGAACCTATTAGAAATTTTAGCATCCCATGAAAATTAATCTCAAAATGTAATATTGTTATGCAGGAAAGGGCTTTCTTTTGTTTGTTTTAAACCTGTGGGCTAATAGTTTCCTTGGGTACCCTGCAGTGAGTAATCATTCCCTATTCAGTTTCTTCATGTCATTCATATTTTTATATTCCTCTATCACACCCGCCTTTTGTTGTCTCTTTGCCAAGCTAAAGAGTACTGGTACAGTTGTATCTCTCACACAGAAGCTGTCCCATACCTCTAACCTTCCCCTCTACTCTTCTTCCCACCCTTTCTAGGTCTATATCCTTCCATGCTTTCACAAAGCATTCACTATGTGCCCATATCATCAGTATAGGCATAATCAAGATTTGTAGCTTTCTGTTTCAGATTTTGTTCTTATTTTTTCCCCAATAGTTCCAAATATTCTATTTGGCATTTGACGGCTGCAGAGAATTGGGCTGATATCTTGAAGGAATTAATCAGAAAAGCTTCCAGACCTTTGCTGATTTAGAGTCCACTACTGTGAGCTTCATCATTAAAACTGAATTTTCCTCAGGAAGATCACTTTGGTAATTTGGTCTTCTCTCACACAGTAAAATCCTTCCACAACTCTTTGCAGCAAGCTTTGGCTACATTGAGTCATTTCATATCAGCCAAAAACCATCTCTTTATTCACTCCTTTTTCTAGGCTAGCTAAGGATATGTTGAAGAGCAGACAATGTCATTCATTTCCCTAACAAATCTTTTGGGAAGGTATTACCTACCTTTTTCTTTTAACTTCCCCTTTTCTCTACCTCTGCTAATTCAGGAAGAAACTTATTCTATATCCCATATAAGTTAATTTTTGTTAAAATTTGGTGAGACACATAAGTTGTGCCAATTCTTCACCATTGCAATATGTTAAAACACTGTGGCATATTAATTCTAGTCTTTATTATGATTTCATTCAATCTTCTCACTATAGAGTCCAGACACACTATTGAACTTCAGTCTCACAACCTACAGGTACTTAAAGAGCTTAGTTTTATGACTATCACTTTCTGTTCTTCAGGCATGAGGGCTGATGTGAGTCATAGTTATACATCATAAGGAGTCTTTCAGCACTTTAGTTTTGGTTTCTGTTACTTCTTAGATGAATACACGTTATTTCAGTTGGTTTGTTACTATATGTATATGCCAGGTTCTTCTAAACTTTTTTCATGACAGCTAAGTCGAAGGTCCTTAGTTCATTTTCCTCACAGAAAGGCACCATCTAAACAAACTCTTTTTGCTCTTTCTAAGTAAACAACAATAACAACAGAAAAACAACATTTAGTTGGTTTGGGTTGGTTTTAATGGACGTTTTGCTAAAATCTTATCTTTCTTAAATGTTTCTTTAACACTTTGTCAGAAGGACAGAGTCAGGCTTTTTACTTTTGCATTTTAAATGCTGATACTAGTTGTGTTAATGATCTTAGCAAGTCAAAGCTCAACAGCATTTTTGGCCTATTTCATAACAGTTTTAAATTATCTTGCCAAGGTTTTCTATTTTCTCATTTTGGTAGAAGTTCTAAAATGGTAAATGTCTCCAGCAGTTTTAAGCACTCTCCTGCAAGGATTTTACACTTTGGGCTTCCTCTCTTAATTTCTTTTGAGAAAGGTTCTTCATTTGTATGTACTTTCTTGTTATAAATTATATTATGGTGGCGAGATGGGCAAGAAGCTGTGCTTCTTCTGCCTTCAGTGATACCAAATTTAGAAGGCAGTGGCCAGCATTGCAGGGCAGATCATCATTATGATTTTAGAAAATAATTGCAAGGATAAAATGTTCTTATTTTTCAATATGAATTTCTAAAAACCTGTTGCTGGATTAAAATAACATCCTTAAGAATTGTAACCACTGATGGATACATGCACTGTATAGCATATAGTTAGCATCAATATCTAGTTTAAATCACTGCCATTAAATAACAAAGTGGAATAAAATCTATACTGTCTTAAATTACTTTTAAGATATATTATGATCATTTTAATCTATTCTGCTGGGCTTTTTGCAGCTGTTGTTTTAGAAAATAGCTAAGCCTGTCTTTTTTATGAAAAGAAAGAAACCTTTCACCTGGGCTAAAGATTAGATATTGCACTTTATCTTTCAACATGAATATACAAAATCTTGCAAGGAAAAGAGAAATTTATTATCATTTTAGCAATCTGTTTTCCAAATTATTGAAATGAAAAAAAGAACGAAGAGTTCATTATTATTTGCACCAGTAAAAGTGAAAAGGCAGAAAAAGTTTTCTAGATTAGTAACGAGCTTAAAAAAAATCTTACTGAATCAACACAAATTTCTGCATGTTGCTATCAATGTGTGTGACCTCACTGAAATTACATCAATCTGTCAGCAGTTTGTTTTCATTCTTTGAGCATAATGTGAAAAATTAGTACTTTTTTTTTCAGAATACCTTTGTATTCTCAACCCTAAGTATATCAAAGAGCAAAATAACAAAAAAAATCATTACTGAAGTAATGTTTTTTTTTTGTGACAGTAATTGCCACATTGTACTGACATTATGATATTCAATGTACGCTTGTTATTGCTTGACCATGCCAAATTTTTATTTATATGAAATGCTAACTAATGTCAATTGTCTATGCTCATGTTTAACCAATGACTGTGGCAGACCTCAAGCTATTTGAAAACACTGCCCCATGCCTGTGCACAACAGAAGTCACTTTTGGTAGATTTGGAGCAAAACAAAAGCTACAGGATGAAAACTAATTCAAAGTCAATGTTTTATCAAGATGCGTTTCAATGTAGTGTGGGGTTATTTTAAAGTGGAAGAGGATCAAAAAAATTAAAATCTCAATTTTATATAAATATTGATTCACAATTTTTTGATGCTTTAAATTACTAAGCATTTCTTCAACAATAGTGAATGTCAGTAAATTACTCAGCTTGGCGTAAACAGTCTTGGGATCACAATTAATTTGGTTCAGGGATATGGATAGTGCTTTATAATTTTTTTCTCTAGTTTTTTTGTTACCCAAAACCACTTTTTCCCCAGCTTAGTGAGCTACTCGAAAATAATACCAGAGATAAATTCACTAAGGCCACCCCAGCACAGTAAGAAATAGTGGGTGGGAAAAGTATACATAAGTAAGCATGTATTGAGTGGTCTAAAAAAACCTGTGCTGTGAAGCAAATTTTGAACAGCGTTTTGAAGGATAAATAAAGGTGACTGAAGACTATGTTCAGGGCTTTTACTTTCTTAAGTCAGTATGAAACCAGCAACAATTTCCAGGACTGCCTGAAATGTAAATGATAGGAACTGAAGAATGGCAGTACCACTGCCAAGAGGAACTTTCCATCCTGTAATGACATGGATTGCAACCAAAGACCCCTTTTCTCTGGAAAAGCGATATTTTTCTTTCAAATACACTTAAAATATAATAAAATACTGCACTTTGTGGAAGAACTATAGAGAAATCAAATTTAGACAATTAAGGCATAGGTAAGGTTTCACAAAACTATGCACAGACAGTATTGAAAAGAATTCCAACTACATGTAAATATATTTTTGCAACAAACCAAATACAACAAAATATTTCATTTTTCATATGCTCTTTCAAAAATTAATACATTTTTCCTCCTTCCCTCCACACCTTGCCGTATCGATTTTTTCCTTTAGTTTCTACACTCCATTTCCTCTTCCTTCATTTCCGTATATATTCTTCTACGCATCTACCTGACTCCTCTTTCCTTCCCCTCTTGATTTATTGCACTGCATTCAAATAGCAGTGCTGCCTGGGACATAACCTCTGTCTAAAACAACCTCAGCTCATTTACACCTATTGCTCTCATATAAGTGCACTCAGGGTATAAATGCTTTTTTTCTCCTAGTACCTCAGTGCCCATTATATCCAAGCACAGTGTTGCCACGGCATGGTCTGAAAGTAAGAATAGAAAGCCTACTGGCTTTGAGCTCTTTATGCCTACTTGCAGTTCAGAGAAAAGAATAGATATCTTACTGTACTGGTTTATCTGGTTTTGTATTTGTTCTGTTCAATAGCGTGTTGTCAAAAAATGAAATAAAAGTGGGTGTCTTTTTCCTCCTCCCATCTCTGCCATGCTGGACCACTCATCTATAACAGAGGCAGTTGTCATGCACAGCAACCAGGAAAACATGGGGCCATGAGGAAAGAGAGGAAACCCTGTTTATCTTGCAAACGCTATTTTACAATTTCACCACTGAACTTTGTTTCTGGTTTCATGGAATTCTTGGAGACTTTTATAAAAATATGCCCGCTGATGAATATTAAGTCACCTTAGGATCAGTGAAATGCTTGAAAATACAATGCTCAAAGTGCTTTTTACAAACACAGACCCAGGTTCCGGTTGAGACAGAAGCCAGCTAAGTTCTCCAGGTAACTATTGATTGCCTGCACTCTTTTTCTTGCCAACATCATGAGGTTTTCAAGGACAACACTCTGGCATATTACTCTTGTGTGTAATTATCTCACACTGTAATCAGTGGGATGTGTACCTGAGGAGTTCTGAAAATATGTCTAGCTATAGACATTAGAATGAAAGTTTTTGTTGCTGATATACATCTACTCAGAGAAGCTAACAGGTGTTTGCTGCATTTTGTACAGTTTAAATATGTTTAATCTTCAATCATATAAAAATGTATTGATGAGGAGAGGAGGTTCTTTTAAAGGAGTGCTAGCAAGGCATCAATGCAGCCTTCTCAATCATACTCTGCTAATTGTTCTACCAAGAGGTACTTGCAAAAAACAAAGCTGCCTTAGTCTGTAAGAAGTCCTGTTTTCCAGAAATGCAAAAGCTTGAGAAACTGGATTTGCCTACATTTAGACAAAAATGTTTCTCTTCTCCAAAATGAATTCTTCTGGGAATCACTTCATGGTTGTCATTTACTATTAAATTGAGCCATCCAATGCATCCACAAAAATATAATAATAGGACCATTATTTTAATAGAATTGCAGCCTTCATAAACAAAGTCATAACTAAATCCTAAACAGCAAATGCTGCAACAAGATTTGTTGCTAGAGACTTGAAGGATAAGTGTGGATACCCTCCTTGAACAGATTTCTTCCTTTTATATAGCCATTGCTCAAAGTGGTAAACAGAAGGTGAAATGATTACTCTTTGTCTGAACACGCCCGTCACCTGAAGGACCAGGAAAAGGAATCGTTATGAAATTACATTAGAAAGGTTATCAAAATACCCTTAACAACTGGCATAGGATCATGCTACTAACTATTTGTGACAGCGGTACGGTACAATTTTGCTGATCAGAATAATACACTAACAACTGTAGATTTTAATTCCTCCCCCAGCCCTTGCCAGTGATATTTTGCCTTTCCTCTTTCTGTCACAGTATTACTGAGCAGCTTTGGATAGGAGGTACCTGTCTTTAGAAACATTTCAATAGTGTAGGTGAAGGTCCTCTGTGATAGAAGATGGTGAGATACTTCTTTGGGAAAAAACAAACAAACAAACAAACAAAACCATCTTTTAGAAGTTTTATGAGAATAGAAAATGTCCTGAGATCTCTAATCTCAAACAGATTAATCTGCTGAATATTTCCAAAATTATTAAATACAGATATATCTCTTTCCATTCCAGTTTGCCTTAAAGCAAGTCTCTTGCACCAAACCAGAATTTTGGAGGGAGACAGAGAACTGAATTTTTCTTATGTTATCTGTTTCCTGCTGTCACTGATAAAAGAAACAAAACCCCAATCAGTGACCAGAGTCAGTAAATGTCAAAACTGTAGGAAATAAAAGTCAATGGGATTTCAGACAAGGTGTCTGATCTAGAGAAGGCTGTTTATTGGCAGTTGTCTAATGCATGATCCAAGCAGCACCACTCATCACTCTGATTACTGTATTGCCAACATTACAACTGAAGACACTAATGAGAACCCTGCCAATCCAAACCCCACCTGAAAAGCTCAACACCATTGCTCATCACCACTAAGCTACAAGTCTTCAATAACTTCAGCCCTCTTGTGTCCACAGCTGTGAAATAGCCACGAGTTTTCCCAAGGGAAGGTTTTCAGTGCCAACATGGGTGACATACTGCAGAGCTACCAGGCAGAATAAAGGTGATTTTGAGAAATGGGAATGACCACCAGCTCTGCAGCAGCACAGACACAAAAGGAGGTTTATCTTGGCAAAGTAACAAGCTCCCCGAAAAAGGCATATTTTTTTTTGGCAAGCCCAAAGATAATTCACATCCATTTAAATGCTGTAAAATTGCTAAAAAGCATTTCTCGGGATTCTGGAGAATAAGATCTCATCTGCTTGCTGTACCACAAAGTGCAGGAAAATGTCTGGACTGGAATGAGGGGAAAAAAATAAAGAAGAAAAAGATCATTTTTATCAACTAACAGTGAGGAGCAATGTTGTTCAACAGCTTTCTCCATACTTGTTCACCTCCAAAGTGCACTTGTACTTGGAGGCAAGTATCTAATTACAAACAAAGTGTATCCCCAAATAAAAAAAACTTATGACCTGAAGGAAGTGAATTTCCCTGCTCTGAAGCCAAACTATAGGACTGACAGACGAAGAGGGCTTTAACACTACTACTGATTCACAGAGCTTCCTACATCACATTTACAGTTACTGAATGAAAATTTGACAGCATAACCTTACAGTCAGCTATCACGATATTACAATTCCAAACAGAATAAATTCAAGTGCAGATTCTCACAGCAAACTATTTCAATGAGTAAATTAAATAAAAAATGAAACACATATTCCTCTACTTTTCAAATACAGCGTTTTCTGAGTAATACATTTATTTCTAAAGCAATAGTGGTTTTAAAAACAATCTTCTAGTAAGCAAGACTGCAGCCAGGAAATGGTCTTGCAGTCCTCCCTGGATGTAATCAGAATTCAAATGCAGTAACAACATGCATTTTTAAAAAGAACCTTTCAAACCATACTTCTGTTCTTATGCCTCACACTTAATTCATTAATTAAGACCTTTCCACCAAAACTACTAAGGACTAGAAAGTGGAGTAGGGCACAGAGGAAAATGAGATTGAGCTTTACTTTCATTATAATCTCTATACAGCTGAAGGAAAACACTTATTTATTGAGGCTGAGAATCTTTCCTTTTCTGGACAATTTCTTTTTTTTGTTTTACTTCATGTATAAACCAGAAAATGGGTGGTGTTTTTCCAGCATTAATTTTCATTATGCTTATTCAGGCAGCAAGCATCCACTGGCTGGTTGGGTTTTGTTTGGTTTGTCAGATAGATGCTTAAGATTATTTTACATTTTAAGAAATTGCATGCTATCAGCTTCTGCTATTGATTTCTTTTCTGCGTCTCTAAACTGATAAATGTAAAAAGTGTGTATCTGCTTGGACACGTTCCCAATAAATAAGGGCATACTTTCAGCAAAGGCATGCCCTTTCCCAACATTTTTTTTTTTTTTTGGTTTGCATTTAACAAAATAACTGCAAATGTCAGGTATTAGAAGGGTTGAAACAACCTTTTCTATTTTGTTGTCTTTAGAACCCTATCTTTTATTCATGACTTCTCTCTTGGTGCTGGAAGGGAGGCTGTGTTGCTATAGCAATGCCCTGCATATCCTTGTGGATAGCTTACAGTTTTACTTTTTTTAAACAACAAAGAGCCATTGATACTACATGTTGCCAAAGGTTACAAAAGTTGAATTCTAAAATGGAAATATTTCTTCTATATGACTGCATAGGATATGTGCCATGCAAATTCAAATCTTCAAGTAAACATACAGCCCTTTTGTGAATACAGATGAGCCTAATATAATAGTGTTTGGCTTCAATCTATTATTCAGAAAAAAGTATTTAAAATATACTCATTATCTACTATTTTCAAGATATAAATGTTCAAATATGTATAACCTACTCTTACACCTTTCTGACCTGTGGCAGAAATAAAACCTTTCTACATTTTAACAGTTCTGGATATTAAAATGCAATCTCTTATTCCAATTATGATTTAATGGTAAATACACTCCCAATGTCAGGGAACAGTCACCTTACAGAAGCTTCCTTGCCCACAATGGATATTAAATATAGTTGAGTGTCCTTCAAGAATTCTCAAGTACGGTTTTTGTTCCTACCCTAATTGATTTTTCTTCTGTCAGATTTGAGTCCCACAGATAGATGTTTACATAGTGCAAATTCAATAACAGTTCAACAAGTTAAATCAAATAACGAGTTAGACGGAAAAATTTAGGGTTCTACTCATAAAAAAGAATTTTATACTGGTGATTCAGCAGGCAGCACCAAATTAATCAGAACAGATCAAAGGGGGTAGCACGAGCAAAACATCTCCTGTCACTACTGCAGAGCAGTAAATCAGAGAGGAAATCCAGACTTTTTCACCCTCTAAGTGTAATGCAGGTGGAGCCAAATCCCTCCTGTTCTGGGTTTACAGCAGATATTTAGAGTGCTAACAGGAGGACCAAAGCTATTTCAGGAGGTGTTTCAATGGAGTGATGCAGTTTCCTGTGTAATCCTTCTGGTACCACTGCCTGGCAGCCACAGGGGCCAGGTTCAAACCCTAAATCAATAAAACACTTAAGAAAAAGCTCACCTTGCTCTCCTTTCCACAGAAACCTGGCACACGAAGGCCAGTGGAGGCCACTGCTGGACACAGCAGTGGTGCCGCATGGAGCCCCTTCTGCACATTGCAGGCTCACCTCAACCCACTCCTGCCTCACAGCTTCACTGGTGCAAGGCTGGCGGGGCCAGGCAGGAGGTGTCCTGTCATTCCACTCGAAAAGTCTTCTTTAGTTCCAAATCTCACTAAATTTGCAAACACATGAACAGTTGCTGAAACGACTGCAGGGACTGAGTGCAACTGAGGAAACAGGAAACATCCATCAGCTATCATCCTGACTTGGACCATTTGGGTTCTGGACAATCCATCTCTACTCTCAAGCAAGCAGTGGGACATCCAGGGTTAAACAGACTCTCTTTAACTGGAAAAGAAGGAAAAGAAAAACCATATACCAACCCCTCACAACAGGCCCTAGTAGTACACCTGCCAGTGCTCCAGACCTTATGCTATTCTTGAGGATCTGGTCTGCTGGTGCTGCTCTGCCATCCCACCTTTCATGGCAGTCCTGAGCAGCACAGTGAGGCAGTGGCATGCCAAATTCCCCAAGGGTCTTTGTCCCAAAGGAGCTTTGGCACCTCACTTTTTTTCCTCCCCAAACCCTCAACTGCAGAATTTGGTCACTGTGCCTCCCTCGTCCCTGGAACCAGCCAGCCTGCTTGAGCTTCTCCCGACTTATTTACAAAAGTTCTGTTCTCACAGTTTTGTGGCTTTATTTTACAGCTCTGAAAAGCTCCTTGGAATCTTTAGAAGAAGCTGGGTGGGACAGATGGTATTTCCCTAACCCACCAGCCTGTTTCAGCCATCACTTCCCAAAAGAGGCTCTCAGATGGACAGGAGAGCTCTGAATTTGGGCTTCCTGTAGAAGCAGTAATATTTGTCCTTCTTTACATTCACAGTCATATAAGGAAATATTACCACAAACAAAAGTCTAGAGTGAAAATAAAGCATGCCACAACATCAACTCTAAACGTCAACATTCTCCAAACCACCACAGGACATTTTGTGAATAAAATATATTAACTTTCTTTGCTTACATGATGACAGTGCCGCAAAGCTTGCTAGGAGTTCCTTGCTGCACACCTGCAAGGGTACTGTGTAAGCCTGTCCACCAGCCTAAAAATGGTCTGCTGAAGGAGTCTTTAGGCTACAATTTCATTGCCTATAAGACAGCAGAAGTGACAGGAAGACCTGTTTCTCTCCCCCAGTCAGGTCCATGTAGCTGTCCTCATGCCTGTGAGTGTGCTAGTATGGGTATGGCAGAAGCCAGAAGCCAAGCTGTCTGTAAATCCTGTTTGCCTTTATGGCATTGGATGTCATGGCCTTTTTGAGGGATTTCATCTTGCTGCAGGGCAAATGACATGTGAGATACTGATGGGCCAGGAGTGCTGACTCAGCCATGCTGCATGTAGCTGTGGTGTTGAGCTAGAGCCAAGGACACCCAAAGCAAAATTCTTCTTATGCCTCCTATTGGAAGCTCCTCTGAAGCCTGCAGTGGAGCCTAGATTTTGGCTTTATGTTGGTTATGACCAATTGGCAATTCTGAATTCAGGTATGGGTTTATACCTGACGCAAAGACACTCTTACTTCTCCACTGAAACATGAAGCACCAGTTCCTTCTAGACCCCCCCTTAACTGTTTTAGCACACCTTTCACAGAGCTCAAAGCTGTGGGCACACTAGGCTTACCTTTTGCTGACAGTTTTCTTCTATCAGATGCCTCTCACTTGAGTTCTGTTGGGTATGAGGGCTTCCAGCAGCAGCCATTGTTACAGCTTCTCAGAAGGAGATGCATCAGGCAACCAACACCCTGCTTAAAATAAAGTTCTTTGTCTGATACGACCAGGCAATACTAAATACAAGACCTTCAATGACTTACACATCTCAGATCTGGGCCATGGTGTTACTGTGAGCCAGAGCCAAGCTGGAACCCAAACTAGCCAGGTTAGCAAAGTCTCATATTGGAAAAACCTTGCAACTACCATGCTTACATGTCTGAACCATTTATGTTCATTTTCTGGGGCTCACCCTACTGGCACGCTGCTTATTAAAACCAGCATTTCTGGGTTACACAAAGGAGCAGTTTGTGGACTTCCTTGCAAAAATATTTGCTGTTAATGGCTGATTAGTATTCGGAAGAATTTTTGTGTCATGTGTAGTGGCATTTAGTGTTTGAAAAGCTGCTAATTCAGTAACAAGTTTATTTGTTGCCTTCCTACTTTAACCAAGATTACTACTTTTGGTTTACCCTGCTTGCTCTGATTTCCACTGTGACTGAACCTGGAATCATAAACTTTTTCCCGGGAAGGTACCTACCTACCTAAATTACCTGCAATACTGATTGCTGCCTGTCCCTCTTGCCAAACTCTCTGTAGCCCTATTTTCATGCTTCCCTTACACTGTTAGTCTAGCTTTTCACCCTTTATACACCCTTGTTTTCTCTGACATGTTCTACAAATATCTTCTTTACTGTATGTCTGCTCCCAAAATGCTAAGTTCCCTCTCAATATGCTCTTAAAGATAAAGTCTTCATTTATAACCATAGACCATATGTGTAAAAATTACCCCTAGATAAAAACAGTTCTGTACTCAAGATTTGTTCGTAGCAACAGAGATGTCATGGCCTAGATTTATAAAAGGCTTATTTGTACCATGTTAGTCCCCACTTCATTGTTGTGCTTAAACAGAGGATTTCATGTTGCAAATTCTAAGTAAATCTACATGCATTGAACCTTCCTCTGAAACAGAGATCAACGCTTATTGTCAGACAAAAACTACAGAAAGATGTAGCTGAAGTTAAGACGCATTTAGCAATGACTTGGGGTAAAACCATTACAAGACTGAATTGTAACCATTCTAAAAATCAGGCTTTATAATCCCTTGGAAAATTAGGGTAAGTCACACTTGAAATAATTCCAAATAGATGAGGATATCTGGGGTATCGTTATGTGCCTTTTTTTTTTTTCCCTTTCATATTCAAGGGTCTCACATACTGGCCTGGAATAACACCAGCTAATAATGATGAGATCCTGATTAGGCAAATATGGTTGTTGAGGCCAAGTTAAGAGACCTGCAGCTGTTTTGTAGAGCTATATTGAAACTTATAGTTTTAGCATAGCCTTTAGAGAATTTGTTCTTAAAAGCACAATAATAGATGCTATAGCAGACCAGGAGAAACAGAAATTTCCGCAACTGAAAAAGGGCTCTTAAATGATGGGGGATTTTAGCACTTGTACTCACAAACAAAATCCACTTTAAAAATCACACTTCATTTTTGGTTGTTTTTTTGTTGTTTTGTTTTTTTTTTTTTTTTTTTTGTCTTTCCAGAGAAAGGAATTTT
>NDXB01013462.1:72986-85926 GCA_002631895.1 Agapornis roseicollis
AAAAAAAAAAAAAAAAAAAAAAGGAAGAAAACAAAACAGTTTAAGCAGCACAAGTCACTGCACCTAGCTATTTGTTACCGTGTCTCTGCTAGAAGCTGCAGCCCCTAAAGCCAAGTCAGCAGGTTTCTGCACCTCAACTGCTCCTGCCCATAGCATAGTATACTAACAGAAACTTAAACTTTACCAATGTTCAAGCTAGTATGCTGGAGTGAAGCAAAGTAGCTGAGGAATAGAAAATAACAAAGAACCCTGTTCTACTAAATGGCTGTCACGTTCACTATTCCCTGCAAGTTACAATATATTAAATTCCACAGACCTTCTTTCCAATATCTTTCAATCCCTTATTAAAAAAGAAAAAAAGAAAAAAAATTCCCAGTAGAATTGGAAAAGCAAAAGCCTCTTACATATGCCTGAAATGCCAAATGAACATTATCTGTTCTGAGAACATTTAAAATTCCATTTTAAAATGAAATAGTGTTTGTGTTTAGACATCTGTTTTGCTTCAAGCTCTTGAAGACAAGTAAGGTGTGAAAAGCTGTTACAGACACCAGTGGCATTCCTGCTTAACGGTCATATTCCAGTGGCATAATCAGTACTGCTGACTTTAAAGACCTTAATGCATGATGAGTATCTGAATTCTGAAGGTTTCTCAGTAGAAACATAGTAACAAAACAAGGCAGAAAGACCACCTTAAAGAGAAAAAATATATAGCCAAAGCAAATCAGTCAATCACAGATGAGAAACCCTGTTAGTCTTACAGGATTCTGCCCGACCTTCAGAGTATTCCCAGCAGCAAAGACAGTCAGTAATGAGTAGTCCTTATTATACCTTGCTCTTTCCCATGGCATCAGGAATATAGATTTTTTTATGTTTTTTAAAGTATGTGCTTTATTGGTATAAAAGGAGCCAAAGACTTCAGGTGCCAATGAAAACACCTTTAGGCAACTGCAATGGGGCTGAGGAGTACTATGACACAAACCTCACTACCTAAGCAGCTATATTACAGCATTGGACATGAGTATTTTTATTACGGTATCCAGTATATTTAGATACTTAAACAGGAATGTTTATTATATTCAAGGATATATATATTTTTCCTGTAACTACTTTTGAAATGACAACTCCACCACCAGCTGTCTAAGGCATCTAAAAAAGACATTATTATTAATAGTATTATTATTATTATTTTAGTTGTCGTTGTTACTAAAATGTAAGGTTCTTTTGGCTAAAATTAGGTCAGATGTTTTAGTTACTGTTCTTAGTAATCTTTTTACAATAAAGGTAAAAGAAATCATGTGGTAATCTATTGATAAGAACTTGTTAATGAAAAATAAGAAAATTTAGTTATACTTACATGTAAAGCCAAAGTAATATAAAGCAAATTTTTATATGCTTTGAATAACCTCTTATGTAGGCTTAAATTTCACAAGGCAATTGCACTCAAATAGCAAATAACAGCAATAATAAAAGCATGCACTGAACTGGGAAAACATGACACCATAAGTTAGCTAGATTAGCTATCAATGTCAAATAGCTGGCACAACCTCACAGTGCTGTCGAGAGGCTTGAATTTCACATTCATACTTGTTCTTCACAGATTCCAGACAAAGCTCTCTGTAGATACCTGTAATCAGACAAATTACAGCAATATTACTTTCTTTAGCTCATATATGATTTTAGAAATCTCTTTTAAGACTACCTGCAAGTCCCAAAACATGTACATACTAGAAAATACAGATCTATTACATTAGGCACTTAGAGTGGCTGGCTGCTTTACAGAGTAAACGTAAGAACAAGTAATCCTTTAATTCCAAAGATCTGAGGAAAAATAAATGCTATTTTAACTTTTCCCATTTGTCAATAAATTACACCAGCAGTGATGCTAATTTTACAAAATTGGTTAATTTCATATTTATGCTCATATTATCCTGGATATCCTCCATTTTCAAATCCATTACCAAATCAATTTTTCAAAACAAATGGCGTCTTCTAATTTCTAATTAGAGCTTTCAATAATGTTTTGAGGTTTCTAAATAGCTAGAAAACTGAATGAAAACAACAAGCTTTTACAAATTAATATTTAGAATAAGGCTTACTTCATAATGCATGACCTTAATAAATTACATCAATTAAAAAGACACTGTCCTTTTCTTTGAAATAGCCACCTTGCAATACAAAGGATACTGCTTCTGAGTTCTGGGAGCATTTCTTACACATTTCTGAAAATGTGTCTACTAAATAGACAGCTGAAAAAAAAATCTGATAGGTATTTGATATGTAGCATCTGGCAAGTACAGATAGAACTGGATTTAATACAGTCAAGGCATTCACACAAAATACTTAAATTGTTCCAGATTACCATCTTGAGGAGTTAAATTTGCACACACATTAATGCTGTCTAGCAAATGAAGAACTCCAAAGAGCAACTTTGCTTAGAATTCGACTATAATATAGTACAAGAGGAATAATTCTGTTACCAGCAACAGGTCTGAAAAAGAAACCTCAAAGTATTATGTCAATCATTTTTCTGCTGTGAAGTTACTTTTGATCTGGAATTCAAAATGTTCTTTTCTTACATCAGTACGTTATGCTGTTTGGTTGGTTGGGTTTTCTGGGTTTTGTTGGGGTTTGTGTTTGGGGGAGGGGGTTAATATTTATGGTTGACTGCCATATCTAGGTCTACCCATTTATAATCACAGCTTATTTCCCTGAAATTGAGCAGTATAAATATGAATACTTCTAGAAGAAACAGTTCTATTCCCAACTTCCTGGAACACTCAGGATCCACATTTTGTGCAAATAGTGCTCAGTGCCTTAGAGAGCAGACAAACACAAGTACCCTTTCTACCGCAGATGCAATTATATCCCTAGTTCAGCTAATCACACTTCAGCATTTTTTTTTCCCCCCCATCCCTTTCTCAGATACTCAGGGATTACCTGGCACAAGCTCAAGTCCTACCCACTTCTGCCAAGCAAGAGCAAATAAGCCTGTTCTGCATTTCCTTGCTTTCCCTGGAATAATTTTATCAATCTCATTCAGTTGAGGAAAAGAAGGGGGTAAAGAAACAAAAAAAAAAAAAACAAAAACAAAAACAACCCCAGACAAAAAAGTCAAGCAATTCTGATTTCCAGTCTCAACTTCAAGGCAAGTTTGTAGTTTTTATGCTGGACTCTTTTTACAGTGGAACACTCATCTTCAGGGCTGCTGAAGACAGATCAGGAGAACCTGTAACATGCTGCCTATCCATCCCCACCTACTGAAAGCAGACACATTTAAAACTGAAAATCAAAAGCATGGATTAAGGTTGCTTTTACATCAAATCTTCTGTAAGTCCACCTGCGAACTTTCTACAAAGCCCAAATGGGCTACTTAGGACTAGTCAAGTGAATTTGGGTTAAGAACTAAAACCCAAGACATTCTGGGTCACCAGCTATGGAAAACTGACAACCACCAGGACAGAGAGAAATGGAACTGGTCAAGAGACTTCAAATTCTCTTCATATCCTGATGTCAAAAGTACCAATGAAGATAAACTGAACAGCACTGAAGCAGCACTAGCATTATTAAAAATGAAAGCAAGCTTGCCATTTTCCAGTTTGCCTGCACCATGTTTCTGCTGAATTTCTTAGAAACGACACTGGCATAGTTTCTCTGGCTAAAGAGATCAAAATGTCTGCTTTTTGGCTTTCTAACAGCCTGTGTTAGGTCATCCTTAGACTGCTGAGTTACTCCAAAGAAGTTATAACACGAAAAGAATTTATAGTAGGGAAGAACAGAACTTAGTCTTCCTACAATACCATATGATGATATGGCTGTATCCCAGAAAAAGATAGAAGTACTAGCTTGCTTCTTCTGTAAGCATAAAAGCCTAAGTATTAGTTTTAATAATTAAAATGCAGCTTAGATAAAAGCTGCTAAGGATAAGAGTCCTGCTCCCTCGTCAGATGGAACAGGAGGATAGCAGCACAGCAGTAGAAGAGACAGACTAGAAGAGCAGAAAACACATTATCAGCTAAGATGATCTGGGAAGAACTTCATGAGATAGCACCTACATATCTCTTCATTTCAACAGCAGCCAGTGTGCAGACTTGATTCCAAGTCTTCTGACTAATAAAAAATTAGTGATTTTAATTCAGTAATTTTGTGCTTACTACACAAAGACAGACATTAAATTAAACATTAAAAAAGAAAAGATATTTTTAGTGTGATGTTATCAGGCAACTAGTGCAAAGAGGTAAGCAACCTATTCATTTTGAATCAAAAAATATTTTTACACAGGATACATTTTAAACTATGCCACAGTATTGCAAATTTTGAAACGCACTCCTTTAACAATTCTAAAGAAAAAAAAGATTGACCTCAAAACGCATAGCAAGTTAATACTTGTAGAAACAGAAATACTCATTTTACATGCCTTACCTGCTACCTTAGTTCGGATTTGCATATTTTCTTGTAAAGCTGCCAATGGTTCTAAATATTCAGGTGCTTTTCCAGCTATGACCTCTTGTAGCTTTGCATCCACTTGGCTTAATCTTTCTTTGTAAAGCCTTAGAATAATACAAATTAAAAAACAAACAAACAAAAAAAAATTATTTCATTTAAAAGCAAACACAGGCTAGAAGAAAATATTCCATCTCTAAGGAAGAAGATAAAAAAAAATAAAATTACACAACTGTTAACAGGATTAAGATGGAGTAGGAGATGAATCAACATGGCAGAGGACAGGAAAGGGTGCTACAATACATGATAACAATATGGGCTACATCATGGGAGAGACAGATAGACACTGGTGGATAGAAACACCCATTTGCTTTCATGTTCACATATCTGCTCACACCCTATCATAAACCAAGAGAAAAGAGAGGCAGGCTCTTACTGAAGCAACCCTCATTTCACCTCCTGTGAAAATTCACATACTGCATATTATCACAAATACCACAGGATAATTTGTAGCTTATATCTTCCATTCCTGCCAAAGGAAGTGTATTTAAAATAAATACCAGCAAACAATGAAGAATCTGTTTGCATTTTAAAGAATTTAATGTAGTATCAATTACAAGTATTTCAATCACGATAAAACTCTGGCCTTTGTAATGGGTAAGTTACCAGTAGCAAACAGTGTAATACAATATAGTGTTGAACAGTAGAGTCATCAATATAATCAGCTTCCCCTGTTCTCATTTTTAACATTACACTCAAAATCAAAGCCTGTAAAATTAAGGCAAACATGTACAAACTCTGTTGCACAGGTTAAAGAGCACATCAGATGTTGCTTGTTTACACAGATAAACATATCTTTGTTGCATATGTTTACATAGATATAACAGATGTCTTTGGGACAGGGATCCTGCTTTAATGCTCATCAGTTTACTTTGATGACAACTCCATAGTTCAAGCCTGTGTACCTAACCTAGCAATTGTCAGTGATCACTCCCCTCCTTACCTGCAAACCAAGTACTACACATGCAATCTGTTCTGCAGCCAACTGACAAAGCCTGCAGCTGATCAAAATCCAACCTGATGGGGTCAATCCTTGATGAGCATACATCTGCTAACATGTAGAGAGCTACAGAATTATTTAGCTAGAGCATAAGAATGGGTGCACAGCACATGACTGGATGGGTCACTGAAATTTGATTACACAGCACCAAGTTCAAGCTACATCAGAGTGAGCAGTCTTTGGTACCATGCAGCAGCTGATGGACTAAAACTGTTTATCCAGTACTTTCAAACACTGATTTGCTTAACTGCTATCAGCCACTGTAAATCTTACAGCATCTAAATTCAGTTTCTCTGAAAAGGAAGAGGAGGTACATGAAATCACTTCATCTCTGCTACTGGTTGTGGCTAAACATCCCACTGTTCATGCATCTTTTTCTTCTTTCCCAACTTTATCACTTCCCTACTCACATCTGCTCCTTCCTATAAATTTTGTTCCATTATTCTAATACTCCTTTCCTAGTAATCCCACCATCACACCTTTTCCAGCCCCTAAAACCACACCAATCTCTCACTAACCAGTGTCTCCACAAGGCCTTCTTCCTTACACCACAGCCTTACCAACTCCCAAACACTATTCACAACCCCTAACCCCCCGAAATACTTTTTTCCTTCCTCCCAAGATCACCTTCCTTCATATTCACTCCTTAAAGGTTTGTTTCCACAGTCCGTTTTCAGTCATCCAAGCTGTCCAAAAGATGGAAGAGTAGAGCTGAACTCAAAAGCTGGAGGATATCCAAACGGCAAACCAGTCAGTATCAACGAGTTCCAATACTCATCAGCTGGCTCCATTTGCCAGCTTGCTTCTTGCTCAGCCCAAGAAAGAACAGTAAGACAGTATTTCCTAAACACTGCAGCAAGAAATTCTTTCCAGTCCCAATTAGGTGAGCCTCACAGTGTCCTGTTAGGCAAAGCAAGTTGTATGTCTCAGTTCTGCAGCAGAAAGATCTCACAATATAAACACACATCTGAAACAGTGACAACTGACTTGCTTTACAATATATGCCAAAGAACAGACAAGGTCTCCTCAAAGTGTCATTTTGTCAGGTACTTTATTAAGCTAGTTGCCAAGTTACCACCAATTTAAATCAGAACAGATGTATCTAGCTTGCCTGGGCATGTGGGGAAACAAAAAACCCACACAATTTAAAATACATACAAAACACTGGCTCTAATACAAATGAGATTCACTTTTGAATAACTATTAATGATCACTATTAATACTTACTAAGCCTTTACTGCTAATGTAAGTATTATGGCAAACAGACTACAGACAGAGTGCTAACAGTATTTTCTTTTTTCTTTATTTTTTTATTATTGGTATCTGGGTAGCAGTAGACACAAGAAACTTTCATCAGTATCAACTGTAAAAATGCTGCAATACTCTGAAAAAATAACAACTTAATTTCTTATTTACCAAAGACAGCACTTACATCTGTCCCACACATATAAAAGGATGAAAAAGATCTTGAGTAAATAAATATATAAATTGAAAAACACCACAAATTTCCTTAAAATTACAATTCATTGGTTCTGCTAAGGACTTCGATGTAATATACCCACACCAGCCCTTCACAGCAAAACCACTTCAAAACCATTCTTACAGCAATACATAAAAGCACTCTAGAGCAACTGCTTGCAAATAATTTCAGAATTCCCAATCCTTATTCTTCTCCAGAAGTAGCATCCACATATATAAAAGACAAGAAACACCAGCTGCACACAATTTTCTTATGGAATGCATCCTCAAATGAGGCACTTAAAGCATTAAAATACTTACTGATCTTTAAGGTCCGTAAATTGCTTTTCCAGGTTGGACATTTCATCTAAACACTCCATCCTCCTCCTTTCACAGTCCTCATCATCCATTTCTATAAATAAAAGAAAGATAATTTGTTTTGAACAATGAAATGTATAACGAAATAAACTGGGTATATTGTTTCTAGTTAATCTGAAGCAAGCCTGAATTTCAGCTAGGACAGATTATCCATTATATTATAACACAGTATGTAGTTTATATGGCAAGTGATTTCTCAAAGGAAGAAACTTGGATCTAATTCTAGAAGAAACTCCATAAACAGCAAATTTTCTTCCTCAAAACAGGAAACAATATCATGGTAAGGCTTCAAGAGGGTAAATTTAATAACTAATAATATAAAGTGCACCTAAGAATGCATGAAACAGAAAAATTAAACACTGTACGTCACACCAGAGGAAAGGTGCCATTAAGTATGTACAGCAACCATCACTGAAAATTCAAGTGTATCCTGAGTTAGTGCGAGCAAAAGCAATCCCTGGAAAGCCCACACAGTTCAATGTTACATTTGTCATATAAAATTCAATGATTTGTTTTACTAATATGCATTAAATAAAAAAGTAACACTTGGTTTGGAAAGCATGTTTCATCCTGTTCAATTCAGAGACTGCTTTGAAACCAAAATATTAATGTAGAAATATCTATAGTTCGTCTTAATGACCATTTAAAATTACTGCATTTCTAATAAAACACTTCTTAACCTGCAAAGCCTGGAATTTTGAAGAAATTTTATTCTATATGCTTTTATGAAACAAGAGTAACTGACATTAAACTCTTCCCACAGGTTTTGTTTCAATTTATATTCCGGAGTTCTTTCTCACTTTACCTCGTGAACATATCTGTGAAGTATAATAAATCCTCACTTTTTGGCTACAAATTTTGCCCCAATTGCCAGGAAGTCATCTGATGTTATTAAACACCAGCTGTTACCTTCCCAGCCTTTTCTTAGATGAGAAAACAGAAAAAATAAACTACAAAATTCCTGACTTTTTCCCACCCTGCCGAGAACAACAACAACAAAAAAATAAAGCCTTGTTAAGCCACATTCAGAAGCTCGAGATGTCCTGAAATTGCTGTATAGCAACCTTATCACCAGGAATTAGCTCTCTACAGTTATGGTACAACTGACATCAAGCAGTAGCAGAAGACATGCAGAAGAAAGGGTAGGCAGGATGCAGCCAGGAACTGGAGCTGAACTAGTGCTAACAGGCCAGGTGTTTGAGAGAAGGCGCTGCCCTAAGGAGGCTGTATCCATCTAAGCAGTTACTCTGTCATGAAGTCCTAACTCCTGACAGAAAGGCAAAGTAGGATCCTGAACCAAGCAGAGGCAGCCTGGACTCACTCTTCTAGACCATAAAAAACTCTGAACCTTTTGCTTCTTCTACATCCACATTTTTCCAGCACACATTTAACTCCTTTACTCTGTCTCTTACACCAACTACAGAAAGTAGCATGCAAGTCTTCATCCTTACTGTTCTGCAAAAGAGTATGACAATTTGCAAAGGTGAAAGGAGTAGCTTCAGGGCCAGGGTAGCTACTTCAGAGGATCTGATTAAGTCAGATCTTCCATTCAGACCTCTCAATGTATGAAATTTTCTGCACATAGCGTCTTCCCGAAACCACTGCAAGCTTTTAAGACTAAAAACTACACCAGCCTTCTCTGCCTGAATATGAAAACTAGCAGGCAGTGGAGCAGTATTCATCTGTACTACAATGCTACTTACAAGTCCAAATCAAAGACCTATTGCAGTTTGTTATGGTATAGATAGTACAAGCAAAAAAGAGTGCACACAAAGTTTTAAAACATGAAGTATTTTGAATTACTTGAAAGCAGAGAGAGAAAATTTATAGGCAGACCTTCAAAAACTGAATGCTTAGCACACTGCGGCAGGGGGGGTCCTATCAGCCTGTTGAGAGACACTATTCTATTTTAAAATTCTGTTCTCAAAAGTAAGGCAGATCCTGAATCCCAGAATAAGGCAGAAAATCAGATTAAAGAGCAGTTTTATCTGGCCATACTCAAGCCAAAACTGATTGGGCAACTTTTAACTCACACAGATTTAAGGAACACAGCAGTAGTCATATTACTCAAAGAGATGCCTAAAGCATTTATGTGCTATAAAGCTTCTTTAAAATTTGAAGGTACCTCCCTATAAAGCCAAAGAAGCAGCAGCACTGGGACATCAGCAGTTCTACTGCTCAAATATGCATTTCAGATAAGCTCAGCTATGCTTTTGGTTCTAAGTATGCTTTAGTGAAGAATCCACTTGGAAGTTTTTCCTTAATTAACACAGCCTTTATGTTTTGTGGATATTTATGGACTACAAATCAAAGAAAACCGCTAAGAACTGTAACCCTGGCTGAGGATCTGTACAACACCCACTGTTGAAAGGAAGGGGACTGTATCTTATATTTTAAACTTGCATTGCAAAGAAACTGTAATGCATTGGTATCTAAGGACACAGCTGACTCTCTCATAGACAGTGAAATAGCCCATAGCTCTGTCCAACCTCCCCACAACTACATATACACTCAAAAGTCTTTGAATTCTGCCTAGAAGTCTACATTCTGCCTATTATTCATACTGCATGGTGATTCACACTCTAACTCTTCAACTGTTACATCCTTATTCTGCCTTCAGTAAGATTCATAAAATGATGGAGATTTTCAGAGTCCTGAAATATCTTTAATTCCCCAGTTATGAAACTCCTTCCCCATGGCTTTAAATGACATGCAGATTGGATAATATGCAATACTGAACAAGTAAAGGGTTTTACAATCAAGTATCATGTCTTTCCAGTTGAAAAATGTACATCGTTATATATTGAAACACTTGTTCATAGGCCCATCCTGAAAGTATTTAGGGTATTTTTAAACACCTTAAAAATCACACTAATTCTTTTCCTACTATATTCAAGCAGTCCAACTCAGTAACTAGGCAGCCTGGTTTAAAAAAAAAAACAAACAAGCAAACAACCCACAGTACTTAAAAATATAACAGTGCTTAAACAAGGGTTTTTTTTAATAAGTTGTGGCCTATATAAAAAAAGGTCAAATTCTCGTCTGGTATAGTGGGCATAACTTGTGGGCTATTCTATATCCTGGTCAATAAAAAAAGCCTATACTAAATACATAGCATAAAAAAAACAGGAGAGAAATAGTGCCAGCTCTCATGGGCAAGTTATGCTTCTTCTAACTGCACCTTCTGTATTCTCAGACATCTACTGGAATAAAAACAAAATAGTAAAAAAAAAAATGCTGAATGAAAGCAAAGCAAATGACAAATTTAACAACAAAAATATTTCAAAATCTTTTTTTCTTATTATAATTTTAACAAGGACTTATTTCTTGCAATGCTAATCATCTTATATTCTTAGGAGCAACCTGCTTCCATGGAGCATGTTCATATTTGTCAAGACACTGAGACAAGCATCTCATTTCCTGTAATCATTGCTTTTTAAGTGCTCCTTAGAAGCATTTATCCGTGGAATGCAATAGAAATTATCTGGAGAGCTTCTTGTATTGTTTTAAAGAAACATTCACAGACTAGACTCACTTAAAATGCAATTCCTCCTTCCAGGATCCTAATCCCAGAAGAAAACAAAACAAGGGCAAGACAACAGAATTATTTGCCTTCAAACAAAACAAAAAAAAAAAAATCAACCAAAGCATCTTTGAGGACATGTAGACTTCAAAGTTTTCTTTAAAAATATCAATTAGCACAACTGCAAGCAGAAGCAAAGGCAAGTTTTGAAAAAAAGAGCAAACTTCAAAGCAGGAGCTAGCAGAAACAATTCTCTCCACCAGAGCCAGGGTGCTAGAGAATAGGAAAAGTTTACATTCTTTTCTCCCTTTCTCATGGAGAAAATTACTTCTTTTTTTTTTAGACATACAGATTAGGTAGAATAAGAGATGAAGAAGGGCATTCCCAGACAGTATCTAGCTACAGTACAAACTGGAAGGCTCCATAAGTAGTGGTTATAGCTACAGTGCTGCTCCTGGACCTCATCAAGGAGTCTTTCATAATCCTGTGTATCACTCACCTAGTGCCAAATAAACTTACACACTTACACTCTCTACTTTCCCTCAAAAGATGTAACAAACTTTGTATATCAGAGCTTCTTGAAAGCTGTCTCTGAATTTCTTATTCAAAATATAATATTACCTTTTTAGTCCATGTAAAATTCTGATAATAAAAGAACTGAAGAATGCTTTCATGGGTTATTGTTCAGACAGTTTACATGCAAAGGCCCAACAAACATTGAAGACCATGCAAAAAAGGGGACAGGAAAGCACAGTGTACCAGAATTGGTGGGTAAGGATGAGAAGCAAGACAGTGGCAATTTGATCCAGATAGACATCCACTGACCAGCAGCCTAACTTATAAAATGGGGGTCACTCAGTCATATTGGCCAGGTCAAGCTATGGGGGGATGGCAGAGAAGCAGGGGAAGCTCTGTATAACACATAGGCAGATAGGTCACTTGGATTTATAGATTAACAAAGGCCTCTACTGCGGATCAACTCTTGTGAGGAATGAGTATTAAATCAAGGTCAAAGAGAGTGACTACACTCTCTCACAGCACAGCAGTCTCAATTTCCCATCACTACTAGAGTTTTCACTCTACTTCTGCAGAGTCAGGTTGGCTCTTTCTACCACACCTGTAGGGCTCCAGCATCTTGTTAGTCCCTGCACAGCCCAGACAAGGCCAAGCTCCATGAGACCACATGGAACAACCATACCAGGGCTTTCCCTGAACTGCATCAGTCAGTGTGAATCCAAAAGCCATAGGATATAACAACAAAAATGAAGAATTAACTGTATATAAGAATTAACGTAAACAGATAAATCAATCACAAGACAACATATGTAAAAATATAATTTCACAGCTGCCTAATTTGTCTAGTTCATGGTGTCCCATTCCTTCCACTGTGCCAAGCTGGCACTCATGCCACAGGTCAATGTGCTAGTACAGGCATGGGATGGGATCCCAGGTGACCACCCGGTATCACTTCAGCTGCCAGAAACACACACCAGGACCACAGCTAGCACTGAACACAGCTACTGTTCCTCAGCTAACCCTTCCAGTGACTGCTATCCTGCTTATGGAGCTTACATACTTATGAAGCCCCAGTGATGCCAGAACAGTAGTGCATGCATCTGATGATCAGCATGTTTCCTACTTTATAATTTACTCCTTGTAATTACAAAGGAAGTTTGAATAGATAATAACCACCTTCTAACACAGTGGATACTGCCCATAGAACAAGTAATCCTTTTAAAGCTGGATTTCACCTACTAATTCACAATCTGTGGTCCCAAGGAAGCTATGGAAAAAGAAAGGGCCCTTCGACAGAGCAGAGGTTGAAATGCTTAGCAAAAGAAGCCAATGGTACTGACAGGGTTTCCAATGCCCCCTCAAAGACAGGCCTCAAAACGTCTGATCAAAATTCACGGGTTTGCATATGATGAAATACATAGATATATATATATACAGACACACCCCCCTGTATTTTGTTACATGCATGCACACAAATGTGTGCATATATGCCAAGCTTGTTAGTGCTGACCTTAGCAAGCTCCCCCCCCCCCCAGCCCATGTTCCAAACCCCCGCAAGGCCCACC
>NDXB01013462.1:86023-96455 GCA_002631895.1 Agapornis roseicollis
TAGCAAGCTCCCCCCCCCCCCAAGCCATGTTACCAAGCCCAGCAAGGCACAACCCACGGCATCTACACGGAGCCCCACAGCCCAGCCCGCCAAGGCCGGGTGCCAGCCGACCCCGGAGCAGCTAGCTTAGGGCAAAGTGGGGCTGCCATGCCCTTACACCCCGCCACTTCCCCGCCCTCCAGCCAGCGGAGCCAGAGAAAGGCTGGGCCGGCCCAGAGCGACAAGGGGGCGGGGTCACGGCAAGGGTGGGCACCGGCAGCCACCGGACCCGGGCGGGGCGGGACAAGTCTCTCCTGGGACAGCACGCTGGATGCTGAAGGAACCGCCACGATTCCCCCCTATTCCCTCAGAGCGGCCGCAGCACCTGAGCTGTCCCCCTCCTCGGACACGGACGAGCTCTCGGTCTCCTCCTCTTCCGAGCTGCTGCCCTCGTTCTCCCCGTAGTCCACCTCCATCTCATCGTGGTTGTTTTCTTTCTTCTCCCGGGAATGAACCGGCATCGTCCCTACCGCCGCTGAGCCCTAGGACAGCCCTTCCCGCCGCCGCTCCGCCGCCGCCAGCCCCTGCTGCCCCGCCCCTCCCCGCCTGCGTGGCCTACGAGCCTTCCCATTGGCCAAGCCCCACCAACAGGATACGTTGGCCGGCGCGCGGAGCATCCTGGGAGTTGTCGTCCGTCGACAGGCACGCGGGGGTGCGGGAATAGCTGCTCTCTTGACCCTGTGAATGCCCCTTCCCGACCGTTCATGGGGCTGCCCGGCACTGAGTGGCCGCATCACGGTCAGACAGAGCTAGAAGCCCTGCCCACGTCTCGTGCAGGTGGCCCAAGCGGGCCTGTAGGACCCACCTTGCAACCCGGCAGTAATGCTGCTGCCCACGGGGTTTGCGTTCTGGCAAGGTGTCTGTCGCTGCTCGGCACCGCCCACCCGCCTTCCCCCGGGGCTCCAGAGGTCCCTGCGGGTAACGACCTCCCCACCAGAACCTGCTTCTTCCCCCGTTTCAGGGATATGCTTTAAATTAAATCAGACCTGGGCACCTAAAGCTGACAGCAGCCACTCACAGTACACATAAGGAGAGACTAAACGGACATGAAGGCTGTCCCACCTGCCCCCTTGCTACAAGGGACTGATGAGCATACTTTCAAGATGCTTGCGGGCACAGAGATGTCTTGCTCAAGACTCATGAAACACACGGTTGGTTGTGACCTGTAGGTGAGCGTGGGCAGGTTTTCTCAGGCTGAAATGAACTTGTTTGTACAGCACGGACTCCCTTCTGAAGCCCAGGCCAGGTAGAGGAGCTGCAGAGACAAACTGTGTGTCCCACTGTGTGATGTGATGTGCTGCTCCAGTGGAGTGAAGGCAGTATTTACTTGGCAGTAGCAGTTCTCCTTCATATTGAGGGATCCAGATCTAGCCATCCTCCACAGACTGTAAGGATGTTTGTTATGCAGGTTATGTTGTGAAGCAGTTAATGATTCTGAGCTTCAGCACAGACTTCCACCTCCATGGCAATTGCTGCCCACCTCACCCATCACAACCGTTGCTGTATATTAGTCACTTCTTTTCTCCCACATTTCAATATACCCAATGCAACTAATCTCCCTGTATCTTCACCAAGAGGAGTGTTCACAGGTGTCCCACCTCTTCTCCAAGAACAGATATATAAGACAAAATTAACAACCTCCCATCCTTCACAGGGTAAACTCCATCCCTGTTGCTGATGTCTCTAGCTTTGTAGTGAACTGGGGACTAGCAGAACCTGGCACGCTTTCTCCACACCCACCACAACTGTTATAATTTTAAGCATATGATAAGTAACACCTGTAATTTCCGAGACCCACAGCGCACATGGGAATGGCTCCTTTCAGAGCCCCCTCCCTAGCGGGCAGCTGCGGTTGCTGAAAATGCATTCCCTTCTGCTGCCTCCTCTTCCCTCGAGGTCTCTCGCTCCCAGTGGAGCACGGCAGTGCCGGGGTAAAACAAGAAAGGTGGCCGCGCTTGAGGCAGGAGTGGCGCGGGGCCGTGTGCGCCGCCGCCGCCGCCGCCAGGGGGCGGCGGCGGGTGCTTCGGGAGCACTCAGGGCCTGGACCTTCCCCGCCGCTGCCAAGGGAGCCGGGCTCAGGCTTGTTCAATCTCTGGTTATTTAACAGAGCAACGGGAACGGGCCTAGGCCCCAGGTTCTTCTCTGCTTAGAAACAACTTGCGGGAATCCGGAATCTAGCCGAGTGCTGGTTCATACCGTTTCAAACACTTACCGAGGCAGTTACCGAATAACTGGTTTTTAAGTTGGTATTCATTTGAGCTACTGTAGCAAAAGGACTTAGTAGTGATCACTGATACTCATATAGCTGAGAGGGGTTAGGAGAGGGCTTGAACCAAAAGCTGGACACGTCCTCAGAGAAAACCAATGGATTTCACAAACTAGATCTGAAATTCCTCTTAAGACATTCATAGGGATTTAATAAATGGGAACCAGAAATAAAAAAATGTCAAACAATCCTGAATTCAAGTGTTACATTTTTGAGAAGCCAGATAAAAAGATTATAAAAAAAACTACTGGAAAACAGTTGCAAGGGAAGGAATGGCAGAAAACCAGGAAACCTTTGGCCTGATTGTAATTTCCTATCCAAACAGCTGGAAATAGTTCTAAGGGAGCTAAAAATAAACCCCAGAAGGAAATCAAAGTTCCCATGCCATGGTGGAAAGCAGCACCCAGGGTAGGGAATTGAGTCAGAAGGGTTTTTTTAGTGATACACAATTTCATATGTTTCTATTCTGTTTGTAGCGGGGGGGGGGGAGGCGGGGTGTGGTGTAGGAATGCATCTTGGAAATGCAGGCACCAGCTTCCTAGGACTTAATCTGAGCACTTAAAACAATAATCTGAATCTACCTATTGAATCACATCTGTGAAGCACACAGAAAAGTGGAACCTAGCACAAGCATGGTGGCTGTTAGACCAGACATGTTCAGGAAAAGCTAAGAAGTAGAGCTGTAATTATACACCTACTTTGTTGACACCTACTTTGTTGAATGGAGACACTGAGTGGAAACCTGTATCATTCCAGAATCCAAAAAGCAGTTACTAGCTTTCTGTTTATCAACCTGATTGCCAGCTTTTGTTGCAGTGAGTAACTGTACAGCAAGTGTATATTTCTGACAAGAAGATTTTTAAAAGGCCAAAGATACATCATGTGAGTCAACAGGATACAGGGATAGATGAAACCTTGAAGGAGAAGCATGGATGAAAGAGCTTTTACTGTGTTTGACCCAATTTCATGCTCTACATCTTAATGAGCTTGAAATATCTTGTCATTACCAGTTTTTCTGAGTTTGAAGATGTAGTTTGTCTTGAACTCATCATCACAAGTTTGATTATGAGGGATGAGGTCCTTCAAAGAGGACATCAACATATTAGCCAGGTCTATCAGTATGGGTTGTTATTGTTGAAAGAAGAATCATGAGCGAAATTTATCTGGAAGATACAATATTAGAGGTTTTGATTAGTTTTTGTGCCTCACCTGTAGTAGAGGTTAAGAAAGAAGTGGTAGTACTGGGGTGTTTGTGAACTCTGGCAAACCAAATTATGTTACTTAAAATATTTTTTATCCAGTATCACAAAAGAAATAACCTACTTGGTGCTCTTCAGAGTGAAACACCCAGAGGTGGGTCACAGGAAGGCAAAAAGACTATTTACCCTGCAGAACAATGTCAGCAGCAACTAGCAGTCACGTTGTGCAAGGTACTAGCAGTGTTTGAAGGCTACTGGATCATGTTCCTACCTTAGCTTGTATATTATCTAGGCAAGGTAATCTGGTATGTGCTGCAAATGCTGTAAAGTAAGCTTAAAACTACTAATCTAAATCAACTCAAAGTGCTATAACTTATTTCTAAAAGACTGCTTACTCCTGAAGGTGAGATAAGGGGAGAGATAAGGGAAATAGGAAAAGGAAATAATCTGTGCAAAATTGGCTCTCCTCAAGAGGCTGGCAGACATTCAGAATTTCTGCTGGACTTTTCTAGGAGTTCTTTTATGGGTTTGTCAATATTACAAAACTATTTCATAAGTTAGGAAAGAAAAAGAAAACCTTTCAGTGCTTGAGTCTGAGTACTTTCAGGGGAAAAAAAAAACCATAACTGCTGTTATTTACTCACATTTAAAACCATCTTTCATATCAGATATGAGTTCTGGTGCTTACATTAGATTTCAAACATTGTGAGCAGGAGGTGACTTTGCACAGCAAAAGTCTAATTCTCTGGCAGCACTGGATAGGAATTGGTATGGGTTGCATTATTTGAAAATAACTTTCTCATATATGAGAGTTCCTCATCATGATATGCTACATATCCCTTCTCTTCTTTGAGCATGCTGACATAGTCCTAGTGGGTTAAGAAAACAACTTTAGGTACTGGTTGTAGGGTTGGTTTGAATTTGTGGTTTGTTGTTTGGGGTTTGTTTGGTTTTTTGGGTTTTTTTTGTTTGGTTTTTTTTTTTTCGCTTGCACTCACTGCTACTTTTGAATCCATTGTCTAATTCAGATCTGATTTTACATGACAGCACAAGTGTTAAATATACCAAGTTTCTGCAAGTTTCTGGAACAAAGAACCACTATTAATGTCCTATGGAGAGAAATGTGTAACTTAATTTATCTTTCCAAGCGACAGCAGTCAGCTCACCAACCTGTATACACAGTTAAGACTTAACTACAGTCCAGCCTCTTGCTCATCTCAAATAGGTAGGGAAGGACTAAGCAGAAGAAGATTTATGGCTCATGGCATTCAGAAGGTGGTGGCTCATGGCATTCAGTGGCTGGAGTACAAATCCAGAGGAAATATGGCTTCATTAATTCTGCAACTCATGGGAGAGATTATTCAAGCTTGGGATCTGTAGTGGTTGGAAAAACTGCACTGTTCTAACTTTGTACCAGATGTTCACACAAAGGTATTAATGGTGATACACTGCTTAACAAAAAAAGCAATAAAGCAAGAATTGATTGTTCAGGAGAGTATAAACTCATGAACAGTTCTTTCCCTTAATTACAAAAGCTTATAGATTCCGTATCTCATCTGTGAGATATGGGGTTGTGTAAATGAAGTGGGATTTTGTGCTTTTTTTGCACAGAAACAGGATTTTGTCAAAGAACAGATAGCTGTTCCATTATTCTCATATTAGAAATATCTTACAGGATGCTGATATTTGACTGCTTAGGTCAAAGTAGCAAACATCTCCAGTATTGATACATTACACTAGAGTACTAAACTGTACAGAACCCTGGGTTTAACTATTCAAACCTTAAGTATCTAGGTTAGGGGGGCTCTTTCTCTCAAGGTAACTACTTGCCAATGAAGTTAACTAAAAGTTTGTTATTCAGAATGGTTCCCAAACAGGAAAAGCCATATACCCAGAGGATTACAACACCATTCCAATGCACAAGGTGCAATTTAGAGAGGCTTCTTTCTCAAAAGCAAGACAACATAGGAAGGAAACTGTGGAAGCTAGTATAGAAAGTAGGAATAGGAGAGAAAAGCCTGACAGGGATCAGCTGTTGAGCTAAACAGGAAGAGATGAGAAGCAGTGGAATGCTTTTTTTCAAAATTCTTTTGAAGGTATTGTTTTCTCTTGGAGGACCTTACAGGCAAATAGCTCTTTGTGGAATATAACCATGCACCTCTAAGGGATCAGTTTTAAGATGCATGCTAGCTACCTGAAAGAAGGAAAATACTTAGTGAACTTCTGAGTAATTTTAACTCTTTTTTAATCATGTACCATAATGTGGTGTAGATACTAGTAAAGTTGGAGTTCCAGAAACTTGTATTTCTGGGAGTGGATGCAAAAATCCAAAACATAATCCACCCATTTGAAATGTGAACTATTGAACCAGGCTAGAACTGAAGGGTTTGTGCTCTCTTCAAGAGTTCAAAAAAATAAAAACGAAACAAAACCCCTCATGATTTTTCAAGTACTTGGCAACAGCTGAATTCTTTAGAAATTTTCAATCCTAGATGAATTGTGAGAAGTTAATTGACGGTATGAATGCGGTGCAGTTGTCCCCACTACTTTGAGTGTACTTTGATGGGACCCTATAGAGAGAGTTAAAAGAAGAGGAAAGAAGTTCTGCAGTTTGTTGTTTACACTACTCCTTTAAAAGTTCAGTTAAATTTACCTCTGGGTGTCCCCTCACAGCTGGATAAAAATGTTTGAAAAGTTCTTTTTGTAAAGTGGAAATGCAAAGAACTGGGTACAGTACTTTCTGCCTGGAATGCAGCAGAACCCAACCCCTCCCTAACTAATCCTCCTATTTTCTAGCCCTGTCCTTCATGCATAAGGAAAGGCATCGGAGTCACATGCTTTGAAGTCAAGCCTTTGCAAGATCAGGGCTTTCACTGTGTGCAGAACATGCCCTTCCTGCCTGGGGTGCTCTGCACGAAATGGTTCTCTGTAGAAGCCATTATTACCTTGGTTAACACTACCACCTCCTATCATTTAATATTTTGGTGCTGTCTTAACCTATTATTTTTAAGCTTTGTCTTGAGTTAAAGGTAGGCAGATGATGCTGGCTTCCTCACTGATTCCCTGCTGACTAAATCCCACTGCCCTTATGCTTATAACATTAACTGTTATTGGTCATGCCTTTAAATACCAGGCCATGTTATTTATGTAACAGGCATGTAAATGTTGACAACTCTTACAATTTTAGAATACCTCACATAGTTAAATGTTGCTAATAATAAAATCTCCAGCTGTTCTAACAACGCTCTTAGCTCAGGGAATTTGGGTTTCCTCAGTGCAAAACCAAGCACCAGGGACTGTTTGAAAACATCAAAGCAAAGAGACACAGGAATTCATGTATCTTAAATGATACAACAGATGTCTGTTGAAAAGTCCAAGAACTGTCTAGTCCATAAAGTCAGTGATTGTAAACCTATGCCAGGCTCTTAGGATAAACTTTGGGCTTTTTCAATATTACTAATTCAGCCCTCAGCTGCAGAGGTTATGTAGCACCTCGTGCATTTCCCTGGCTGTTGTTGTGGGCCTTGCTGACAAGGTCATGTCTGAGGCCTGTACAAATAAGGGCTTTTGAGCCTGTTTCTGCCTTTGCTGCAGGAGCAGCATGGACCTGACCATACCACGGCACACACAAGGAACAAGGATGCTCCAGGCTGTTGTGCTAGAACCAGCCATACTTGATGGTTCAGCCTCAATGTCAGCACAGAGACGCAGGCAGCAAAGCCGGGAAGAAGCAGCCATGGGCAGGAGCTGGGGGCAAGATGTTGCAGCACTCTGAAAACCAGTGTGTAAAGAGGAACTACGAGACACTTCATTGCTGGTTGCACAACTGAGGATTGAGTAAAGGTTTGGAGTCCCTGCCTTGGTGGACACGGTCCCACCTGGATTTTATTTCCTTATTTCCCACGGGATTCGCCCCTTACTTCGCTACACTTCAGTGCCTTTTTATAGCCCGGGGTAGCTGTATAGTGGGAAAACTTGACATTTTACTTGTAAGAGCTGAGGTTCAGTTCCTGCAGTAGTCGCTGTTGCCGAGCTGTACAGACAATACCCCCGCGAGCCCCTGCACGCCCTGCTTCTCAACCCGCTCCTGTCCCTGCCGGGGGTACCGCGAGCTCCGGCGGCGCCGGGCCCCGGGGTCGGGGGGGCGGGCGGGCGGGAGAGTGGCGGAGCCCCGCCTGCCACGCCTCGGAGGTGCGCAGGGGAGCGCCGGCCGTGACGTCACGGAGCGGTTACCATAGGGACGCCTAGGGTCGCACCTGACGGCTGTCGTGAAGCAGCGAGAGGAGAGTGGGGAAAGAGGAAGGGGGAGCCCAGGCCCGGCCCGGCCCCCCCGGGGCAGCGGGGAGTTGGCTCCACGCCGCGCCCCGCTGTATCTCAGTCGGAGGCAGAAGGAGGCGGTGCTGGCCTGGAGCGGGCGGATCCGGAGGCCGCTGCCCGCCTCTGGAGCGCGGCGCCGGGGCCAGACCCAGGCCCAGGCCCGGCGGGATGTTCTCCAAGAAGCCGCACGGGGACGTGCGGAAATCCACGCAGAAGGTGCTGGACACCCGCAAGGACCCGCTCACCCGCCTCAAGCACCTGCGCGTCCTCATCGGTGAGACGGCCAGGAGGGAGGGACAGATCGAGCGGGTCAGAGGGGACCGCGGCCTTGGGGCCGTGCAGCCGTCGGCCCGAGTCTTCCCGCAGGAAAGTCTGGGGACTTGGAGGGACCGGTTCGGCGCCGGGGCGGGAGGCGGGCTTAGGGCTTTGCTTCAGCGAGGGACCACACCCGGCGGCCGGGCATCGTGGGGCGGTGGCGGCTGTAAGGCTTCAGCTGTGGGGGGGGGGCCGCAGGAGCTGGCGGGCTCAGCGGGGAAGGCCTCTGATGCTCCCCGCTGTTGCACTGAGACATGCACATTGGCACTGGATTTGAAGGTGGAGTTCATCTCACAGCTGTGGTTGGAGTTGAAAAGCTGGTGTGCTTTCCCCGCGAATTATTCTTTTAGCCTACATAAATGATGCTAAGTCGGTACGCTTGAACAGAAGTGGCTGGTGAGCATTAATAGTGTTTGTGGCTCCCTAATCAATTTTCTCTAAATGCTTACTGTAGCAGCTTACGTTTGTGTATCTTTTCAAGGTAAGAGCTACAACGCGTGCTCACTAGAGCAGATGTAGACGAGCTTTCATACAATTTGTCTAAGAACAGTTTTGTTTTGCCAGTTGGTAAAGGAGAGAACATACACACTTAAGTACTGCTGCAGTTCCATGTGAACAGCTGTTTAACCTGACCAGTGAATTAGAAATTGTGATTATATGGAATAATTGCTCAATGAAAAAATACTGTGAAAGAAAACCCTCAAAGTTAACCATTCCACAATAGCTGTTAGTTGTAAATGTTCGTAAAAATCTAAGTCACTGTCATCAAGCTGTCATTAAAAAAAGAAGTTTGCTCTGGAGTGTCTTTTGGGCCCTTCAGTTTTGTCAGTGCATGTATTGCTTCTAAAACTTTACCACCATATGAACAGGGCTTGGTCAAAGGCATTCTGTATTTAGTACAGAGTAGTGAATGGATTATTTTGGATTTTACCTGCAGTGTGGAGGTATTTAAGTACCTTGTCCTTGTCCTCCAAAGCTGGATCCTTTCTTTTCAAAGGCAAATTGTTGTTTCTCTCTTTTTTCTTTTGTATTGGTGTTTGAAGGAACAGGTGTTCCTTTATGGCAGCATCTGCTGCTGCATGTCTTATTTTCCTCAGCATAATAATTACTGAGACTTGAAATGGAGAGTAGTTGGGTAGCTTGCTATTCAAGATGCTTCAGTAGAGCGATGTAACCTCTTGTCTCAGAATGTTACCAGTCATCTTAACTAGCTATGCTGAGCCAGTTGTGGCTTGCTTTGTGTGGATTTACATTTATTTTTAGCTATTTCAGCAGCTGAAACTTAAGAGGAAAGAGCATTAGAAAGAAACTGAATACCTCTCTGAATTTAGGTTTCCAAGCTAAAGCATGTTGCATATTCCTAGTTTTGCTTTAGTCTGTGAGCCAGTCTGTGATTTTAATCTCATCTTTTCTAAGTTTGATATTCCTCTTGCTGGTCTTTTATTTACAAAATTTTCCTTCATCTTTGTTAATACTTGGGTGAATTCTGTAAGATGCAAGCTGTGAGTGCTGTGTCAAGCAGACATTCGTATCTAATCTAAGGTGTCTGCTTAGTGGCTGTAGGACAGAATAAATCTGCTGGGGCATGTTTTCATGTGATAGCCATTCCCTCTTCTGCCCTGCACATGTGTATATCTTGCCTTTTATAGCACAGCTCCCACATACCCTTTCTCCAAGGTTGGGAGAATAGAGTGTGTGACACTGTAAGTAGGGAAAGGTGCAACAGTACGATTTGGCTTGTCTGTCTTGAATGCATCTACAAGATTTTGGCATTATGCAGATATTCTTAAATGCATGAGGTACAAAACCAAGGTCTTTGAGAGGGGAACTAGGATATTTCTCTGAAGTATTCCTACAGTAGTTCAAGGAAAGTATGTAGCAGATTATTTGAAATCTGTCTTCTGTAATCAGGTGGCTTCACATGCAGGCACTGCTGCAGCTTGAGCAGCATAGTGCTGCATATCTTCGTTTATTCAGTGACAACTCCCTCAGCATAGTAATTTGTCATGTTTTCATATGCTCACAGGAGCCACGATAGCTATTGCCAACAGACTGAGGGGAGAGGAGAGAAAATTTCAGTTTAGCTCTGTTCATCATTTTTTTGGATGAAAACCAATTTGTCTTGTTTATTGCTCTTAGACCCCGTGTGTTGAAGACTAAATAGACTATCCAGAAGAGAATTCTCTGCTGTTTCATATCAAAGAGAAGGAGAGAATTTTGCTCCTAACTTAAAATCCTTTCAATAGGCTTGCAAGGTGTATTAGAACAGAGTTGACTTCCTCCCCCCCCCTCCCCC
>NDXB01013462.1:96473-144609 GCA_002631895.1 Agapornis roseicollis
CCCCCCCCCAACCCCCACCCCCCCCCCCCCCTACTTTTTAGTCTGTGGTTCAGCAACAATAAACTGAAATGCAGCCTTGGATTCATGGTTAACACTTTAGGGGAGGAAAAAGAGTACTAGTTCGTTTTCTAGTTGCATCCGAAGCAGCAGTTCTCCAGTAAGCTAAAATAATAAATAGTGATGAAAACAGGTGAGTGCTTGTGAATTATAGATTGCTGATTACCTATTAACCAAACAGGAGAAATCAAAAAAAATTCATTATGGTGAAATACTGACAGTTGGATACTGAAAGGTAATGGTGCAGGTCAGGCATCATCTAAAAACATTTAAGATAGTGTAATGTGATTTTTAGTAAATTCTGGAAAAGACTGAACAATTTCAGAAAATCTAGTATGAAGGTAAGTGAAAAGACAGCACAAAGGCAAGTTACATAGATTTTTAAGAAATAAGTGTACATTAGATGGAATTATTTAAATGCATTTTACAAGATAGAATGTGGTGAGTTGTATCACTTCATGATAAAGTATCTTGTCGGTGACAACTCAGTTTAAATTTAGTAAAATTGCAAATTAATCTGCGTAAGAAATATAGAAAATTTTGTGGTCTTCATAAAACAGTGCTGTACCATTACACCAAACACCACTGCTGTTTTAGTACTCTTATTGCTGTAGTCAGTGTATGAAGGATTTGGAGATGGGAATGACTCCAATAAAAGAAAATCTTTAATGTGAAAAGACATTGGGAGCTTTGGAGTCCCTTTCTGTAGGGAAGGTAGGGAAAAACATATAAACATATATGAAAAAGATTAAGGCCCACCAAATTTAAATTTACAGTAAAAGATTCTTGGCTTGGGAAGCTCCTGAGTGCTAGACAATGAGTTGTAGAGATAGCAGGGGAAATGTATTTGTTGTTTTGTTTGTTGGGTTTAGTTTTGTTTGCTTGTTTGGTTTTGGGTTTTTTCTTTTCAGTGAAACTCTTGTAGATAACTGTTCTTTGCCACTTCATTTGTATCCCATCTGTGGCTGGTTCTCTGCTCTGCTTCAGTATGGTTTTATTCAGCCTTTTTCATAATTCAGGAACCAAGGAAAATTCAGTGAAATTCAGGTGACTGATTAATGAATTGACTAAATTATTTGTTAATGTAAATACAATACATGACCAATTTATGCATGTCACAGGCATAAGTTTGTTTTAATAGAGGCTAAAGCCTTTAAGAAACCTCAAAATAGTAATAAATATTATTGCTAAGAAATTGTAAGAAAAATGGGAGATATATCCTGGGACATAGCACTCTGTGAGTGAAAGTAATCTCCTTTTTGTTGTTTTTCTGGTGCAATATTTGTCTTGAAACAGGTGGAACTACCTGCTTTAAGAGATTTGGTACCTCTGAGGAATATTAGGAAAAAATTCTTTACTAGAATGGTGGTGAGACAGTGGCACACGTTGCTCAGACAAGTTGCAGATGCCCCATTCCTGGCAGTGTTCAAGGCCAGGCTGGACAGGGCTTTGAGCAGCCAGGTCTAGTGGAAGATGTTCCCTGCCAATGGCAGTGAGTTGGAACGAGATGGTCTTTAAGGTCCCTTCCAACCCAAACCATTCTCTGATTCTATGATTATTAGTTTCTTCCCATAGGGAAGCATTTACACTTCCAGACAGCATCACCCCCCTATTTTCCCATCCCCCTCATTGTCTCCCCCTACTCCCCTTTTTTCCCCCCCTTCTTAGATCTGGGAAGTCTCATACAGGCCCCTAATGCTATCTTGGTAAGTATGTGATTTTTTTTTTTTTTTAATCAGAATGTTCTTCTGTTTGTTTTTTTTTTTTTTTTTTCCTACTGATTTCAAAGCATAGCAACTTATAAGGGAAAAAAAAATCACAGGCCTTTTCAGAAAGAGATATTCTGTCTTATATAATGAAGTCAGATTTAAATACATANNNTTTTTTTTTTTTTTTCCCTATATGCTGGAAAGGCTGTAACGTTATTGTTTACTGTGAGCTGCTGCAGTGGTTACAGCAGTTAACCTTGAGCAGCAGCACTGAATGGGATTTCCGTGCAGTCTGTAGGGCAGTGGCACAGCATTGCCAGAAGTAAGGCCCTTGTGCTATAAGGAAGGCTGCCGGCTGCAGTTAGTGCAGGTGTGATCACTGGGACTTTTCTAGCAGATGGAAGTGGATGCACACAGTTTACTTTATGGAATTAGGTATTGCCTGTTGATCAAAGCCTGTCATTTTTCCAGAAGAATGTATGTTTTAACAATTCCCAGTGAATTAGCAGCTAATTGCAATTTTGGGGGTCCTTAAGAGTAAATAACATGGAAATAATATTCCATTGATCTTATAATCAGTTGCATTGTTTAATCAGACTTCAACATCAAACTAAAATTCTATGGTTTTAAAATGGTAGCTTATAAGTTTGTTCTAGTAATCCTTCAGGCATCAAATCATGCTGGATTTGTCCTTGTGTTAAAGCAGTTGCTTTGAGAACTCTGTAAATAAGGCAGCTAGATATGTGACCCTTTTGTAATGTTGTACCTTAATAATATTGACTTCTTGTTTTGTTCTAGGTTTGAGATCAAATATGTTGCTGCTACCTGGTGATCTGTAGTTTCAGTTAGAATTTGTAAATATATATATTAAAAAAGCTAAACTCATTAAATATTTAATAATTTTGTGTAATCTTTCTGTGTGCAAGCAACAAATAAGTATACTTGGCTTAAGATTTACTTTAAGGGCTGAATTCTTAAGATTTCTTTCCTTCATTTTGTTGCAAAGTAGGAGTTACAGGCTTGTAATCTGTTAATGCAGAGCAAAGGAGAAAATAGTATATTGGTTTTCATAAACTTTTATTATTTCTCTTAAAAATACACCACTTTTATCTCTGGAACCATGGAGAGAATGCTTGTAAAATGTAATGCTAAGAGGACAAAGTATTTGAAGTGTGGGATTTATTTTAGTTATTATTTTGTTTTGTTGTTCTTGGTGGGTGGTTAGTGTTTGACAGATCATGTGAGCAGTCTCTGAAAGTGAAAATCAGGCTATTCTGGACATATGAAACAGGCTGCATTGAACATCCATTCTTAGATATTGTTTAGTATTAAACAAGGTACTTAAACAGAGATTGCATTTCTCCAAAGGGATTTTAATTTAAGAAATCTGTTTCACTGGCAGTCAGCCCTAATGCTTCAGCTGGATGGCATTCATTGGTGTTCCACATCATCAACATCACTGTCTTGGTTTCAGCTGTAAGTTATTTTTTCTCCTTCCAAGTAGCTGGTGCAGTGTTTGGCTTCAGTCTGAGAACAGTGCTGGTAACACACCAGTGTTTTAGTTGGTGTCGAGCAGCACTTATCCTCTGCCAGTGAGGAGAGGAACAAAAAGCCAGGAGGAAGCAGAGACAGGACCCCTGACTCAGACTAGCCAAAGGGGTATTCCATACCACAGCATGTCAGACCAGTATATAAACTGGGGGGAGTTGGCTGGGAGGGACTGATTGCTGCTCTCATTGGGCTAGGTATTGGTTGGCAGGTGGTGAGCAATTGTTTTGTGCATCACTTCCCGTTCCTTTTTTAGTTTTATATGCTCTCCCCTTGTTATTTCCCTTGTCATTATTATTATTAGTTTTATATTATACTTTGATTACTGGACTGTTCTTATCTCAGCCTCTGGGTTTTACATTCTTTCAGTCGTCCTCCCCATCCCACCTGAGGTAGGGGGTAAAAGAGGGAGTGAGTGAGCAAGTGTCTGCATGGTTCTGAGTTACCAGCTTGGCTTAAACCACAGTAATCGTTCATTATAATACCGCACACATAACACATGAAAAATGTGTTACGGTCATGAAAGTGAGAGGTGACTGAGAACCTATAGCAAAGCTAGTTGCCTGGAATTTTCTTTGGAGATAACCATTCCAGAAGTTTCTGTGGATGTGTAAAGCTGTATTATTTTTGGCAAGTCTTGTACATTTTTTTTTTTTTCCTTTTCCTGGTAATTCTAATGGCAGAGGGCATGTCATTGCTGTAATTCATGGATTTGACCATGGGTTGCATGAGGTTCAAAAAATTATACTTGATGTTCTGTTTTGACTTAACCCTGAATGCATTCTGTTCCATTTTAGCCAGGAGCACAGGGGAAGAATTTCTTTGCTTTTGGAAGTTACACTCAACTTGCAGAGAGCAGCAGCAGCCAGTGCTGCTGGCTTGCCAGGGTAAGGGCTGGAGTTGGATCAAAGTCCCAGGCTCTGAGCAGTTGGATGTGAAGAAAAGGGGTTTAGCTGATGGCAGTCCGGATGGAAATAAGTATGTTACTACAGAACTGTTTGAACTTGGAAGTACTGAACTTACATGGGTGAGCTGTTATGGAAGTGTTTCTTACAAGTTTACTAGCGTAGACTGGAGTATGCAAGCAACCTGAAATAATTAGTTTGGAGAGATGTTAGTTGCTTCTGCTCATTAGGAAGTGCTGGTAATCTGTAACAGATTGTGTGTAGATGGTGCTCATTGGTGCTGTAAACCTGCTTATTTGTTCAGAATTTCCCTTTTCCCTTTGCATGTTTGTATGTAAAAGATGATGGTGATTGGGAGTTCAGACTTGTCTGATGCAAAATAGAAGTCCATTAAAAGATGTCTTGAAGTGTGATTCCTTTTCAGTACCAAAAACCTCAAGAATATTTTCTTTGACAAAATTACCTTTATAAAAATGAAAAATTTTTTTTGCTAAATAGGTGTTAGTGATCTGGAACAGTAAGAGCTAATGTGAAGCCCTTGTTTAACAGTTTTGCATTTGTAGCTTACCATTTAAGTGTTGTGGTTTGTTATCATTGGGTCTTTCTCACTTTGACAGTCTGTTAACTATGGCAAAGCTGCCAGCTAGTTCCAGAGTTTTTCCACATAACCTCTTTAAATGGCATATTGTCTGCATGTAACTGAACCTCTGTGCTGTTTTGTTGCAAAGCAGCAATTTTTTTGTTGTTGTTGTTGGTTTGTTTGTTTTTTGTTTGTTTTTGTTTTGTTTCAGCTTGGAGAATTAAGGATTAGTAAGTTCTGTTGGCCATTTTGATTGTGTTAGCTGAAATTGAGTACACTTAGAAACTTCTTGCTTTCTAATGGCACCAGTTTGTTATGAGAATTGATGTTGAACACTTCAGTCTGTAGTGGGCCCCTGCTTTACAGAAATAGACCTAGAAATCTGGCCATTTTCCAGGCCATTGTTTGCTGCAATTGTCACTGGTATTTTATTTTTGGGAAAGGATGAGGGAAAGTGATATAAAAGCCAATGAGACAGGATAATGGGTTTTCTTGTTATTGTTGTGTTTTTGTTATGCTATGTGCTGTTAAAATTTTATGTATAAATGTGTTACTAAATTCTGAAATGCTTAAAATCATTTGTAAAAGTAACTACAACTTTAATGATGTTGACTATTGTCGTCGTTTAAACCCAGCCATGCAGCTCGTTCATTCACTCAACCCCCCTTTCTTGCCCTCCCCTGCTTCCGGAGGGATGGGGAGGAGAATCAAAAGAATGCAACTCCCACAGGTTGAGATAAGATCAGTTTAGTAACTAAGGTATAACACAAATCACTACTGCTACCATCAATAATAATAATAATAAAGGAAATAACAAGGGAAAAGAACACAGCATCTCACCAACCACCGACAGATAACTCACAACACCCCAACCCAACCGAGNTGGGGAGGAGAAAGAATGCAACTCCCACAGGTTGAGATAAGATCAGTTTAGTAACTAAGGTATAACACAAATCACTACTGCTACCATCAATAATAATAATAATAAAGGAAATAACAAGGGAAAAGAACACAGCATCTCACCAACCACCGACAGATAACTCACAACACCCCAACCCAACCGAGTGCTGACCGACCACCTCCTCCAACACCCCAGAGAGAACTAGCCCTTCCAGATCACTCCCAGTTACATCCTGGGCATGATGTTCTATGGTATGGGATACCTCCTTGGTCAGTTTGGGTGAGGTGTCCTGTCCCTGCTTCCTCCCGGCCTCCCCTCCTCCCTGGCAGAGCATGAGGCTCACAAAGTCCTTGGTCAGAACAAAACATTCGAGCAGTAACTAAAAACAACCCTGTTATCAGTTTTGTTCCCAAGTTGAGTCAAAACGCAGCACTGCACCAGCTACTAAGAAGGCAAAAAATTGACTGCTATTGCTGAACCCAGGATAACTATTCTGTTGAATGCCAAAGTAAATTTCTGTGATGCTTCACATGAACTGGTGAAAGCTGATGTTCTCTTCAGGAAAGTTAATAGATACCTAAGATCTGTGTGTGTGTGTTTTAATTTCAGAATTTTGATTGTTTACCTTTAAAGTTCTGTCCTCTGCAGAAAGTACAAGTACCTGCTTTATAATATTTTCATTTCATACAGCAGTTAATCATCTAAATACCATAGATGCATTTCCATTTCTAATGCAGCTCATTAATGTATTTCCATTTCTAATGCAGCTCATTAATGTAACAGGTGTTGTGGTTTAGTTTATAAAAATTTGTAAGGTAATATGTAGGAAAAAAAAACAGACAGGGAAGACTTAACTGGATGTAAGTTACTGTTGTAACTTACAAGTTGAGATCCTCTTCCTACAGAGGATTGGGGTGTTGAATGTGTAAACTTGTAAGCTTTACAGAATCTGGCTCAGCTAATCCCTTATGGGTAATGATCTGTGTGGCTTTTTCTGGTTCATGTTTTACCTGTGACAAATTTTTAAGCTCTCAGAGGTGGTGCTCTTTCGTTGTAATTCTAACTATGATGTGGTATGTAAATAGTATCCTTCTTCTAATGTGTATTATGGTTACATGCTTATGGAAATACTATTGTCAATGCTTATTATTCCTGCTTAAAAGTGATGTGCTGCTAATTGAACCACAATAAAAGCATTGGAGCTTGGGTTTACTGTCACCAGAGTTTTGTGGCAGAAAAATTTTCTGTAAGAAGAGTTTGGCCTAGAGTCTTTCCTTCCTAAATGGTTATTGTGGGCACTTAAGTTTTTAATTGCTTTCTGAGACACATGAGAAGAAGGGAACCTTTTAGAAAGTTTTGAACAATTAACCTTCAAAGAGTTCCTAAGAAAAGAGTTTGCCACTGGAAAATGTAGGAAAGCAAGTTCCTGAAAGAGCAGTCCTGTGAAAGTGCAGAAGTTGGTAAAGAGATAGAGGGCTTTTTTTATTTGATTGCTGGTTTTACTTTTTCTTCTTTGCTGCAGTTCCAGCCTGTAAGGTAGGGAATAGTGGAACTTGTAAATTTCAGTGGTTTAGTGGAAATATGAATTCCAGTTATTTGGTACTTGAATGCTCTTGAAATGAAGGTCATACAAATAGCTTAGATAAGTAGTCTTCCATTTTTAGTTCGGTTGTGTGTTTTGTACATCAGAATAGAACATAAATCTGTAAGATGAGTGTGACTGCTAAAACTCAGACCAAAAAAGGTAACTTAACCTCTTAATGCTGAAAATAGGAAAAAAATGAAGCTACTTTTAGGAAAGTAGCAAGAAAAGGACAGAGAAGCTGTACTATGTTTTTGTGTGCTTAAATGTAACTTTCTCCTTGGAAAAAAATGTCCAAAGATATCACTGAACACACAGAGTTAATGCAGAGATTAGATTTTTAACTCAAACATTGGTACAAAAGTTATTAAGGAAAACTCAGCAAAGATCCATGTTTTTTGCTTTTGTGAAGCATAAACAGAACTGCATTTTCTTCGCAAACAGCTTCCATAAGTGATGCTGGAAATCATAGAATCATACAGTTTGGGTTGGAAAGGACCTTAGTATCATCTAGTTCCAACCCCCCTGCCATGAGCAGGGACATCTGGAACTAGATCATGTTGCCAAAGGCTCTGTCCAACCTGGCCTTGACAGAGGACATAAAAAATATGAATTTTAATATACTGGAACTGTGCTTTGTACAGTAGAAGCCTTAGTTTTTCATTGTTGGAATACAGTGATGTCCCATTTTTCTCTCTCCCATTTTGAGAAACCTTTCTAACTATTTTATATGATACCTGATCTCTTTTGAAATCCTTTCTTCCTCCCATTCTGAGCGTAAGTATGAAGAACAGGAGGAATACATTAGTTTGCGTTAGTTCCATGAATCTGTGGTAGGAGAATACAAAGTACTTTTTTAAAAAATTAAAAAAAGGAAATAAAGGTCTCTGAGTTAGGGGGGAAAGCCTGTTCCTGTGTAATCCCACTTCATGTAAAAGCAAGGGTATGTCTCTCTATTCTTAAGAGGGCACTAAAGATTAAGTAGCTAAAACAGACAAACAACTTCCTACAGGTTTCCAGTTCAGGGCTGTTTGAAACAGACATGCATATACTCCTTGCACAGGAAATGATTTTTACCTCTGTGTGCAGTGTTCATGATACTTTGGGAGAGCACAGAGAAGAGGCAACAACTTAATGTTAGAGAAAATGGTTTACGATGAGAGAATTTAAGAGCTGTATCTTTAGCTGATCATGAGGACAAAGGTGAACTGAGTGTTTTAAGAGACAGTTTTCATTGGGGATCTTTCATTAATGAAGAAAGCTGTTAGAGCAGCATATAGCTGGAGGTTTTAATGTTAATCAATGAGAGCAGTAGGCTCTCCATGCATGTGTTAGTTCTGTGGTTTGTGTTCAGCATAGTAGTAGCTGTGAAATGGAATGATGTATGTAGGTGGCCAGAGTAGCTTATTGCCAGATCAAACTATTCTAAGGTCTACATGGTGATTTCTGTGCTGTGTCTGCTTTTTTTTTTTCCATCTTCTTGCCATAAACCTTGGCCCAGGGTATACTTAATGGGTTCCAAATTTCTTGACCAACCCAGGGTTCCAAATTTCTGGACCTGAATCATGGTAGGTGTCCTTCAATCATGAGCAGGTGCAACTTTTTACTGTAGGTGGCAAACCTACTGGATATACAAGTGTGTTTTTCCTCCCTCAGAAGGAAAGCTGGGTGTCCGTATTAATAGAAATAGCGTGTGTGGGATTTCTTGTTTGTTGCTTTTTTGTTTTTTATTTCTTGGGGTTTTTAAGTGTTATTTTCAGGTAGTGACAGGACAAAATTTCCATTAAAATGTAATTGTTTTTATTTTCTTTCATCTGAAGAGATAGAACTTATTGCACAAATTCAGTTGTTGCCAACTGTTTGGTCTGAATTCCAACCACTTGTTTTTGATTATGCTGCCAGGTGTGATCTTAAGAAGAAGTTGGGGTGAAATACATTCAATAGAAAAGTTGCAAGGTCGAGGAATTTTTACTGTCATTCTTCTCATCAAAGCTATAGCTGTTTTCTGAAGTTAAAAGTATGCTTTTAGTGTTAATTGGGTATTGATGGTAATAATACAGGCCTAGCAGTGCTCCTTAGAGCCTTTCCTGAGGTGAGAAAGGCAGAGCGCTTTACCACAGAGCCAATTGTATGTATGCAAGAGTCACACAGTAATGTAGTAAAATCCGAATCACTGTTCAGCTGGTTATGTAGACAAGCCTCTAGTTTGTCACCTGAAGAACTTAAGAATAGTGTCTCCAAAAATTACTGTTGTGTTGGGTCTTGGAAGAGTGCATTTGGTTTGGGTTTTTTTGTCTGTTTCAAAGTTGACTTATGGAACAGAATGAGGGCCACCTGCAAAAATGCAGTTTTCCTGTGTGTTGATGGGTAGAGGTTCTGTTTAACTTCTTCCCATCCCTGTAGTATTTGGAACTAGTGTTTTCTGCTCCTTTACATCCAGTTAACCATTCCACTGCTTTCCATGTGCAATTCCAATAAAGCAGACAAATACATGGACTAAAGTATTAACTTCTGCCACCCTCCTTTCTCCTGGAAGTCTCTATTATTGCTTTCTTTATCCTTTTAATCCTCCAATCTTGAAGCCTTCTGATTTGCTTCCTGCTGTATTTTCTTGTCTGTAATCTAGAACTCACTTAGGGTTTTGCCCATGAGTGGAAGTGGTTATAATGATTGTGCCCATGTTCTTCTAGTCATAGCTCTTTCTTGTGCACTTGTCCTGACTGCCTGAACGTAATGGTCTAGTTTGCATGAAGTGGCATTGTTGTCCTTGCTTCAGTATTTCACTGCAAACTTGAGCAGTTCAGCTGCTCATCTGTTACTGCCGTAGCAATTTCTGCAAAGCCTCCAGTTTTGCAGTCCTGTAGATGGTCATGCGCAAACAATGCCTATGCAAGAGGATGCTGCTTCCTGTTTTAAAATTCACTAGGCACTTAGGGTATATCATCTTGAATTTCATTAGCTTCAGTTTAAAAAAATGAAAACTTTAAGAACTTCTTCACCAATAATATTTTTAAAAAAAAATCTTCAATTTTTCCTACAAGATAATACTATGCAGTGGCTGACTGAATATTTGAGAGAAATAAAAACAACCTTATGTTCTGTTTTTCAGAGAATGCAGAATCAATTGATCTCAAACAGTTTTTTGACCTACATTTCTCACATATATATTATGTGTTCTTTGAAAACTTTGTGACTATTGAAGTTGGTCTTAAACAAAAAGGTAAGTATTTCAAGTAGAACATTTTTTGTCTCTATGCTTGTGTTTTTGTTATGAAGCTAAGCAGAGTTACAAATAAAGCTGTGTGTCTGGTCACAAATGGCAACATTAGCTGTGCAGAAATATGTGTTAGCACCAACTCTGCAAATAAAGATGGAGCAGTTTGAGGTGGGTGCAGTGGAGGTGAGCAGAGTGTGTTGATTTTCTGATGACTGGTTTTGCCTTTTTACAAAGTAAAGACTCTTACGGTGTTACACTTAAGTTCTGCAGAAGTTTTGCTTCATAAGATACTGTGTAACATAATCTCTAGCAGCTGTTGATGTCATAGTGGAAAATGATGCAAACTGTAACTGTTATAAACCATAACTATGAAACTTTTCTTTATTTGGAGAAGGAATGCAAGGAATGCAAAATGGTGGTTGTAGAAATGCATGGGGTTATTTTACATATCTAGGGATATTTTTTCATTTTGTTTTGGTAATTAAATTGTACTCTGATTTTTTTTTTTTTCTTTGCATCTAGGTCACAAGTCTCAAAGAGAAGAATTAGATTCTATTCTTTTTATTTTTGAGGTAAGATGGCTTGATTCTTCCTGTATGAGGTTTTTTGCTTTAATAAAGTCCTGTTAAATAGTAACAATACACCTATCCTACAGTTGCTTGAAGTACACTTTACATTTAACTGCATTCCTTTTTCCTTTTGCGTTGAATTGAATGTATATGCTTTGTGTGAGAAGAAAAAGAATTTGACTTTCAGTTTTGCAGGAAGATGTCATAACTGGAAAAAAGATGTTTTCTGCATCTGCACATAGTGCATTCCTTTTAGGTGGTGATGTTTCTGATGTATTATATGCTTTGAAATTCTCCCAAAGGTGATCTCTGATTAGTTGTGATCTTTTTTGCCTTTTGAATGTGTGTTATCACTGATTTTTCTCATTTTACTACTGCAGAATTAGTTTTATAGATCCCTTTTATTTTAAAAAGATTTATTATTTGAAAATAGCATTTCACGATAACCTTACCAAAAGCATACCTTAATTAATTAGAAACTAATGATATTGAAACATTTCTGAGCAGAGACTATAGTTTAGAAATAGCTTAGAATGTAAAATTTTTCTTTCCTTTTGATGGAACCTTCTAGTTATAGAACATAGATTGTGATTTTTAATGAATAGGTAAAATTGAAAGCTGATTAATGCTTAGCACATGGTTGAATACAAAGTCCTTTTTGAATTTGTTCTCTGAATCTGAAGAGAGCTAGTTTATTTGTTCATTAGTTCCTACCTAAAGGGAAATTAGGCGACCTGTGCTTTGGAAGCAGTTGCGCAGGTGGTTAGAGGACCACAGAAATTCATTTGGGAAATCAGGTTATTTGCAAATTGTTAATTCCTGTAGCATAAACATCGAAGTGCTACATAATAGATTTTTAACTGCTACTGTCACTGACAGAGCTCTGTTTCTTACCATCTGAAGATGATCATCATCCAGTCTAACTGGAGAGGTGGTAGTTAGATCCTTACAGCCCTGTGTCTGTTCTTTGTTGTTTTGTTGTAGCTCATAACCCCTCTGTTGAAAAGGCTGAAGCAAATGTGTATGTGTGCTAGAGGCAAGTTGACAGCTGAGCATGCTAGCTTAAGCCTCTATAAAGACAGGATAACCTAATACAACCTGTTGTGAACCACAGCAGCTGAGGCAGGTACTCATTCCATTCCCTTTACTACAAGCAGCAGTATCCAGCAGAAAGGCAGTAGGGCCAGATAAAACTGCAGTAACATCAGAAGTCTTCGATACAAGACTTGCCAGACAGTCCTTTGGACTTCTTAGCTTTAGGAATGGGTTATCTTGAAAGGGCAGTAATGCTTCCTAGGAAACAACTGTGGAAATCTTCTAAGTTAACCACAGCTTCTGATCTGCCGCCTTGTGAGAGTGCTCTTTGGGCTTTCAAGGGTGACAGCTGCAACATGGATCCTTGGGTTCTGTTTTTTGTAGAAAATTTTGCAACTTCTTCCAGAAAGGATTCATCAGAGATGGCAATTCCATAGTATTGGTAAGTTTATTTCCCTTTGCCACCCCCTCTCCTTCTTTCTTCTCCTCTCTTTCTCCTCCTCTCTTTTAAAAAATCTAATTTTTTCATTAGTACTTAGTGCTACTCATGTCCCTTACTTTTTAAGTGATAGAACAAGGATTATGGTTTTAACTCTTGCAAGCTAGGAGAAGGGGGGGGAGGAGACCCAAATAAAACCATATTGTTTTCTTCTCCTACTAATAAATTGCAAAATTGGCATGAGGTGTGTATTTGTAAATGGGGAGTGATGATGATATGCTGTTAATGACTTGAGGATTGTTTACTTATAATGTACTCATCCCCAGAAGTTCTTAAAGAAAGGTGTTATGGGTTATGAGGAGGCTATGAAAGGTGATCTTTTTTTTTTCTTCTGGCATTGAGAGAGTTGCCTGAGGATATAGAGTTCACCAAGATTAAATTGGAGATTGCCAAGGACTTGTTTAAAAGTTACTATCAAGTCTGACCGAGAACTCTGACATAGTAATAAAAAAGTACCAAACAAATACATGTATTAATTTTTCCCCTTCTTTTAGGGTTGATTTTAAAGAAGCTTCTTCACACTGGAAATTCATTAAAGGTATTGTAAAATGTTGCATACTGTTTTTGTCAAAAATACCTGCAAATAAAAATAAGAACACAAGGATGAATTTTCGTGGTGAAAACAAAGGAATGAGAACCAGATAATGACTTGTGTGTCATGAAGGAATGACTTCAGATCATTGGTAGGACTACTCACACTACTAATGTGTTTTATGTAGAGTAGCTAAGTTAGGAATATGTGCAAATGGTTTGAAGGATATTGCATTAAAGCAGAAGTAAGCCTTAGCCATTCATTGTTGGGGGAGGGAAACTGGTCTTGGTGCTCAGGCTGTCTTGGCAGCTCCTTCAGGACCTGTGGATGGATTTCATTAGGTTCCATGGACTTGTGTATGTTCAGGTTTTTAAGATGGTCTCGAACCAGATCCTCTCCTACAGTGGGCCCAAGGTCTTCATTCTCACATTCCCTGTGTCTGCCTTCCAAGACTTGGGTGGTGTGGTCAGAGCCTTTGCCAGTGAAGACTGAGTCAAAGAAGTAGTTCAGAACCTCAGCAGAAGGCATTAAGAAGCAGTTTTGGTACTGCAGCAACCAACCATGCCACTCCCATGTAAACATGTAGGCTTGACTGGTGCTGAAATTCTCCAGTGTGAGAGCACGGAGGGGGACTGTTCTAGGACTTCATCACCTTGAAGAAAGAGTGGAAGAGGGTGGAATGGGTTCTTCTGCTGCAAAAACTTCACTTTGTTATTAATTCACAAGCAAATTTAGAAAATTTGTGACAGTCCTTGTATTTTCTGGAAAATTCACATGGCATCTTGCAGTTCTGTAGTCATGCAAGTGACTATAGACTTGTGTTGGGGTTTTTTTTTCTCTTTCCTCTTCCTGGAAATGCTTTTGTGTATTCTGGGACAGGTTAACATGTTTCATTTTTTTTTCCTTTTAAGATACGTCGAGAGGGTGTGCGTCTCTTTCTTTTGTGGCTGCAGGCACTTCAGAATAACTGTAGTAGAGAACAATTGTGGATGTTTTCTTGCTTGATTCCTGGATTTTCATCACCACAGTCCGAATATGGCCCCCGAACACTAGACAATCTCATTAACCCCCCACTTAATGTTCAAGAAAGTAAGTAATTTGGTTATATTTTTCAATTCTTTATGGGAGGTTATGTGAAACTGTTAATGAGTTTCTTGTCAGTTTATCAGGTCTTCTTCCAACCGTAACTTTGTCATTGGTGGTGGGTTTTTTTGAAGGTTGCTTTTGTTTAATTTTTTTTGTATGTGTGTTTTGGGTTTTTTTTTGTATTGTGTTTCTGTTTGGGTTTTTTGTTTAAGGCATGGTTTAGTAGCTTAACACATAGCATGCATTTGAATTGGTTAATGACCAATTTTATGTAATTCTTTTGAGGGCTACAAGCAGATGCTAAACCTACTGCGAACTTGCGCAGACAGATTCCACTTGTGTTGAAAAATGGTGCACTGGCTTTGACTGTGCTCTAGGGAGCAAGCTATGCAAAGCAGTTTACCTGGTATGACCTTCAAGAGGTCGTTAGGGCTTTAAGTAAAGCCAAATGGTTGATCTTCTGGCTGTGTCTGTGTATGACCAGGCAATTAAAGCTGTGATATTCTTGTGGTTGCTTGGAATCTTCTGAAAGAATTAGACCTTGTAAATTGCAAAACCTGAGGTCATAAAGGTCTGCATTAGTGGAAAGGCTTGAGCATTCCGAAATAAGCTTTTTGTACTTTCTAGATCTTAAGGTTTTTTTAATGTAAAGGTCATTCGGTAGAGTGAGGATGACTTTTCTATTAAGATGGTTCTTAGGACAGTTTTTCCTTTGGCCATTCACTCTGGCAGTAAGTATTAAATACTGGTTACTTTGGGGAATTTCTTGCCTCTTAAATCCATTTAGTTGTGCTAGTAGGATTTCAAACTCATTAATTAATGAATTTCATTATGTGTGGGGTCATAAGTGCAAACTGTGCATTCACATAAATGTGAATAAGAAGCTAACCACTTTTTTTCTCTGAACGTTAAGTGTTGTTACTTTTTGTCCATCTTCACCCAGTGTTTTAGAGCTGGTACAAGCATTGCTTTTAGAAGTAAGCAGTGTCTCCTTGACTGATAATTCAATTTATTGAAACCCAGCAGATGACTTCCATGTCAGGATAGATCTGCAGATAAGTTTGCTACATAATTTAAGCCCTGTTCTGGAGTTACCTTGCATATATCTCTACTGAGGGAAAGGAGGAACAAATTAAAGGGAATGTAGGCAGTGTAGAAATGCAGCATGCAAAGACTGGAATGCAAACATCTTAACTACAGGAGTGAGAGAAGTGTAAACTTCTAAGTAGCTTCACTGTAGAGGTGAAGGAAGGAGAGACCTAGTAAAACTTAACACAAATGTAAGTGATCAGCTGCTGAATGAAGAAAATCATGAGAGATGCAAATAAAAATTTGGCATTCGTGTAACACAGATGTTAGGCTATTGTTTATATAATTCCAAAAGAAGTGGATTATGCCTTCTGGAAAAAATGCCTTGGCAGGTAGTTTCCGATTTGTATATGGGTTTATATATGCAAAAATCACTTCTGTGGTGGTTTATTAGCTAAATTTTCATAATTTTCATTAATCTATGGGTGAATTGTTTTTCCTGTAATTGCCTCTACTTACCCTAGTGCATTTCTACTTTCATAACTTGATAGATACCTATGCATGAGAACAAACGGTCTAACTGTTAGATGTACTTTTTTTATTATTATTATTAAATAGCTCAAGTGACTATAGAGGAAATCACTCCACTTGTTCCTCCACAATCAGGAGATAAAGGACAAGAAGATTTAACAAGCTATTTCTTAGAAGCACTTTTGAAATACATAGTAATTCAGGTATGTCCTGTAGCTTTTAAGCAAAGAAATATGAAATAACCAACACCTGTTTGTCTATTACAGGACAATGTTTACTAGTAGCAATGCAAATCTGTATAACAATGTTATAAACATTCCTATCCCTTGCCTGTCCTTTAAGTGGCCTTTGTAAGAAGTAAATCCTAGAATATATTTATCTTCTGTGTGAAGGCTTATAGGTTTTTTACCACATGTTCTTGCATGAAATTGCAGCATGGGGAGAAAAGAATTGTCAGTCATTTCCAGCAGTGCTAATTTCAGCTCCCTTCCCTTTTTCATCTCGCTGTCCCTGCCCTTGTTGCCTTTAACAGTGGAAGTATAAACTGTGCTCACTCGTGGATTTTGTGGTGGTCAGGGAATTTGCTTTTCAAACTAAGGGGAAATTTCTGCCTGAAAGCAAGATATCTTGGCAAGATGGCTGTAAAAGCAGATGTATTTCTATTGGTTTTGATATTTGATGCGTTAGAAAAGAGCTATCGTTGTTTCATTGTTCATAGCTATTTTCTGTTCCATCTTTCTTAAAGTGTTTATTAAAATGCATTATTTTGCCTAAGGAAATAACTGAAGACATTTCATCAGTCATCTTTCTCTTCTACTTCTAGATACTTTCCTTATCTGGTCTTTTTTTTTGTTTTTTTTTAAAGGTTAAGAGTTTAGAATGGAAGAACAAGGAAAACCAGGAAAAGGGATTTTCATTTTTATTCTCAAATTTTAAGAAATACTACTTACCTTCTATTTTTCCAAACATCTGTAAGGAGACTAGCTTGTACAATCCTATACTTGGTAAGTGTTAACACAGCTGATAAAGTTATTACATTTTCTCTAGTAGAGAGTATAGCAAAGCATTGTTTTGCTTGGGTCACTTTGCCCATAAAGAACATTCTTCAAAAGTATTTCTAATGAAAGAAAATATTATGGTTCCTCTTCATAGTTTTCAGTTCTCTGTGGAGGCACTTGACCCCTTGTTCAGAGTCAGTCTAGCTATATTAACCTGATTCAGGTAATGTTCTTGTAAAACAGTTCTTTAACGTGACCTCCATTGTCAGTTTAAGTTGTGCTCTGAGGAGAAACTACTGCTGCCAAGATAAAGTGTTAGTGTGCCATTCTTTGGGAGCTTTTGGCTTTATCTGTATAGAATCATAGTGTTTGGATCATATGGTGCTTGCTCATACTTTGGCCAGGGCAAAGTTAGTTACGTTTTTTGTGTCAACTGTATTTTGTGAAGAGGAAAGGAAGTAGTGAGTAGGAAGAGGAACTTAGGGTTTAACAGAATCTTTAAAGCCCATGGTGTTAGACTATACCTTTCCATACAGAGAGCAGAATTTTAGGTGTGTTCTGAGAGAACCTAGAGGCGCTCAGAGGCTTTTAGCCCATTTTCAACTAGAACAGTGTTTGCAGATCTTGATTTTTAGTAGCTTAGGTTTGCAAGTACCCGTGCACATGTTGGTTGTAAGATAATAGAGCTCAAGACTCCTGTTTGCAAAACAATACCACATACATAGGCTTTAAGCTGCCATTTCATTAGTTGAATAATACAGACACCTCACTGCGCCTCTTACCTGTTTATGTGTTATCTCAAGGGTTAGTAGTGATCTCCAGACACAATTTCATATTCTAAAGCCAAGCTGTCATGGAAGTGTATTGAAAAGGTCTTAGATTCTGCCAGGCCATGTACATGTATTTGGATGTGGCTTTCATCAGAGATGGATGTTTAAAAAAAACCTGTTCTCCTGGGGAAGACAAGCAGCAGACCGTCTCACCTGGGGAGAAGAAACAGTATAAATCTAGCCATAAGCAACAGCAGAACAAGAGTTGTGTGAAGATGCTGAAGAGGTTCAGTGATAAAATAGGTACAAGAAAGATAAGTGATGCTGAGAGAGCAAACCTACTGCTGCTTGACATCTTTGAACAAGAAATGTGGAAATGATATTTTATTTTCCTATGAAGATCTTGATTAAGGCTTCTTGATTAAGTCATCTCTCTTATCTGTGAACTGTGAACAAGAAGCTTTCAAGGCCTTAGTAAAGAACAGGACAGTGAGAAGCAAAAAGAAGAAATGGTTACGGATCTCCAAAACTATTACCAATAACTGTGCAAGGTCAGCAACAAAAATTTCGGGAAGAATACAGTAATGAAAACAACAGAAACACTGGTAAGTAGAACAGCCTTTTCTCCTCTAAGAAGTTTTTCTCTGGCATGCATCTTCCCACCCTACTTGTGAACAATTCTGTTCCTGTTCTGAACAAAATTGACAGCATTTATGGAGAAAACAGTAAATTTGGGCACTGAGCCTGCTACTAAAACCAGCTTCTTATGCTACTGGTGTAATGTTTAATTTAGTAGTTGTTATGAGGTACAAATCAAAACAGTAGCTTTAGTAAGCAAGCATTGATACAGAGCTTTACTGCAGATAGTCTATTGGATTGAGATTTTCTTTTCTTTCTATGAAGCCAGATTTTTAGATAAGTATATTAGTTACGGTAGCAAGCACCAGTTTTTCCAATTAGAGGATGCTTCTATTGTGCCTCCTCCAAATTCTGGCTTGAGTATTACAGGCTTAGAAGAGCCCATGAGATAGTTTGGGGCTTTGTTTGTTTGTTATGAATGTCTTTTAACATCTGTTTAGAATCCTGCAAGACAGAAACTGCTTAGTAAGAACTACAGATCTGATGGTAAGATTCCAAGGGCATTGTTTCTTTCATCATAATAATGTGCTTTTGTGCCATTTCCAAGGCATTTAGATGGGCTACTTCTTTTACTGGGAAACAAAGTGAGCAGTCCCACTTTCCTCTGCAGCACTTCATTCCTTCTGAACCCTTTATTACCTTACAAAGTAAGCATGGTCAAAACTACAAGTGTCCACCTTTATAACTTCTTGCTAGTCTTTCCATTTTCTATCCTGCATACGTCTTCCACCTTACCAGCTTCCTGCTTTTTCTGGCACCAGCTTACATCAAGTTCCTAGAGGGGAGGGGCAGGAGATGAGGAAAGACCGAAAACAGAAATAAAGGAAAAATTGAAAGTTGGGGGAAGGAAATGTTTCCTCCTGTGCTACCTGAGTTAATCTAATAAACTTTTTTGCTTTAGTTTTGTGTCAGCGTCCTTGTCTGGAGCCTTGACAACTACTTCCAAGATGGACAGAAATGTGAAAATACAAGAAATGACTGAAGGAGGATACATTTGAGAATCAGCTGCACCAAATAATATAGTTGAGAGGAACTAGGGAAAGAGGATGTTCTGAGAGAGTATTATGAAACTACAGGAGACAGTGTGCTGCAAAGATGTGTTAATTGCATGTCTGCTGAATGTCTTGTCATTCTGAAAATAGTGCCAGTATTACAGGCTTCATGTCCTGCTGCATGCTAATGGATACCAGAGGAAACTGATTTTTGCGTCTTTAAATATGGCACTACCAGACATTTGCTTCCTTTTTTATACTGATTGTGCTGTTATATATGCTTCTGTTTAAGATATATTTCTTACTAACCTACTGCTTTCTACAGAATGCAAACAATGTACTGTTTTTTATTTGTAGTAAATAAAGTCTTTGTAAGCTTTTAAAGTATTCTGTGGATTTATTACTTAGGTGGATTGTATGCAAGAGTCATGTAGTTATTTCCTCTTAAAATAATGCTTCCATTAAAAATAGTGGATGTAACTTTAAAGCCTATTCTGGAAACATTCCTCAGTTTAGCAACATCATGATGAGTTTTATCACTACTGTAGTATGTGGCTGTTGAAGTGACACTGAGATACACCAGCTTGGATATCCTCAATACTAGTGCTAGATTTTGTATTGTTTATTTGTAATGTTAACAAAGAAACCTTTCCAGTAGTATGGCAGGTGGGCAGTGTTCACTTCAAACGCCTAAAAAAGGCTATCGTAAGTCAGTTGCCTAGGTAGTAGCTGAATATTTCTTTGCTGCTATCCAGATTTGTTTTTTCTGAAGTATGAGACCGTAATGTGACAGAAGTTATGCTGGATTTCTTAAAACAGCTAAGCAACTCTCAACCTTGCATTAGTAAAATATAGTAAAGGAACAGCTTCATATTCTTCAACACGACTGCTTTGCACCTTTTTTGACTCCTGCCATTAGTATCTTTAACTGCCTTGTGGCCTGTAAAATCACGGAATATATCTATTACTCAGATCTGGATAGGACCATCATTTTCCATGCCTCCTTATTTCTGTTTTCTGTTTGGTTTGGTTAGTTGGCTGGTGTTTGGTTGTTTTGTTTGTTTGGGGTTTTTTTTGTTGTTGGTTTGTTTGTTTGGGTTTTTTTTTTTGTGGGGGGAGAGAAAGTTGCTGTCACCAGGTGAAAGTAATGATACTGAAACACCACCAGCAGGGCATGTTCGGACAACATGTGTTAGAATTGGTTCTCGGGCAAATTTTCATCTACTACTTCTATCGGAGCAGAACTCATATTTGCTCTTCTAGAACTAGGAATAGACTTGGCATGCCACTCGCAGGGAAATGTCATTCACATCTGAAAGTACTTCAGACTGATGATTAGTATTGCAGAAATGACATTTTGCGGTATTGAGTTGGCTGATACATGGCTGGATTGAGCTGGGCTGTTGATATTTCTCTGTGCAGCAATGTGTATTATGTGCAATTTAAAAAAACAGTCCATATGTCTGAAAAAAACCTCACATATGAAATGTCCTTTCCCCCTGCCCTCCCTGCTCCATCTTTGTTATGGGTTTGCTTTGCATGTCAGTTCCAACCTTTTTGAGTTATTAAAGACTGTCACTTCTTCTGAAGCAGATTCAGGAATACTGATAACACTGTTGGCATCTTTGTCACTAGCACAGTAGAGAACAAGAACAAAACGGTTCTGAGCCATCATGTAGAATGCCTGATGGGAGAACAGAATTGTAGGCTATAGACCCCAAATGACCACAGTGCCTGCCAGTTGGCACACCACTGCGCATTCGTCATGATACTCACTGCAAGCCAGTGTACAGAAGTTACAACCATGGAATCATTTTTCATCTAAGTCATAGGTAGATGAATGTTCCCTTGCTTTGGCAGTAAACTCCAGGAAAATTAGCTATTGCAGATGTGGGACTAGATGAAGCTGCCAGATTCTATGTGATGGCTTTGGAGCAGAGTGTCTTCTGTTCTATTAATCTTTCTAGTCTTCTATTCATCTCTGTTCATCTATTTCATCTTTCTGTTATCTCTGCTGTTCTTTCATCTTTTTTTGCATCTTTTACCTTTTGAAGGGCCAGAAGAGACTGTGCTTATTGCGTTTACTGTTAAAATGCAGTTTGGAATTCAAGCTTTCCCTTTATAGCCATGATTAGATGTTAGGATCTGTATCACTAATAACTGATGACCCTTACTGCTAATTATATTGCTTTATTGTGAATTGCTGCACACCACCATAGAGATCTTTCTATGGATGTGTTGGGAAATGCAGTGATGACTTGGCTCTGAACTGTATCTGCATATCCCAGTAGGTTTGGTATTAGGGGATATAACATATAGGAATCTTAAAAGGCTGTAAAATTGTATCACTCATATACATTGTTACTTAGTAACTTAAACAACTATAAACACATCTTTAAAATTAAGACATTTAACAATATCTTAATTCTGTGTGAAGATAATTTTCTTGTGTAGGTCATATTCTAGTCTGATAATTATTTTGCTACTTAGAATCCCTTTGTAGTATTTAGGTGCAAGTGTGAAGCAGTGAGTTTGCTTTATTTTTATTAGTTTTATCTTTACATTTCTGGTATAGTATGCAGCTTAAAACAAGCTGGAAACAATTAAAAGAAATGTGTTCACTTATTTAGAAAAAGTGCAAGCAAAGATGTAAGGCTATAGAAATCACTTTCAGATAAAACAGGTTTTACATAGCAAAACCAAGTTGCTGTCTCTAGGACAAGCAGTATTGTCTCCCTCCAGGAGTTACAGCCTCATCAAGTCTTACAGTCTAGCCTTGAAATTTTCTCTGTGTCCATTTTGTCACACCTTAGGATGAGTTGTACAACAGTGAATAGAAAAAACAGTGCCTTTGAATGTTCATGTGTATTGGTTATGATTTTAGGATTTCTTTCTTGTGTAGAGCTTTCTTTCTGTAACTGTTTTTAAGATGATGTGTTTCCTTACAGATATACCACAGATGAGACCAAAGCCACACTACATAATGGTTAAGAAAGATGCTGAAACCAATGAGGCAGTGTATTGCACAAAAGAACCTTTTATTAAGGCTCGTGTTATTGTCATTCGATGGTTGGTGTCTTTCTGGCTTGAGCCAAAACCTCATACAGGACCTCATATTCCTGGGATGGAAGGTGAAAATGTGCCAAAGAATATTCAGGTAAAACCAAATATATAAAAAAAGTTTGTTGTTTTTTTTTTTTTTCCCTTAATTATGTCAGCAGCATGTGCTCCTGAAAGCAATAACTAATGAAGAATTAAAAAAAGGAATTCCTAAGCAAATTTTCTGCTTGTGAATTCACTTTAGAAAGACTCACTATGGGTTGGGGGGGGTGTTTGGGGTTTTTTTTTGTTCTGTGGTGTTTTTTTTTTTTCCTAAATTCTGCTATTTTACTTTTAATCACATAGCTGTAAAAAGCTTTGAAATGCACTGAATCCTCTTGGTTTTGTGATTTTTTTTTTTTTTATTTTTTCCTGAATCCTTTGTAGTGTTTTAAATTATACTGTTGTCTAACTTGTACAGTACACTTTGTACAAGTTAATGGTTGCGCTGAACATGAGCTATGGAATATTCTTCCTTTTTTCCAGAGAGCAGCTGCTAGCATGGCTTCACGGGAGGACAGCAAAAATGACAGTACTGATAAGCAGGATAGAAATGCAGAGCCAGAACAATCTCATTCTAACACAAGTACTTTAACAGAAAGAGAACCAAGTTCTTCCAGCCTCTGCAGTATTGATGAAGAGCATTTAACTGATATTGAAATTGTCCGGAAAGTCTTTTCTGCTAAGAGAAGCAATGTTAATTTTCTAACTGAGATTTTTCGACAGGTAAAGAACCATTTGTAGAATGCAGGAATCTTTATTATATTATAAATGATCATTTGTCATTGTTTTTTTTCAAGAGCATTTGCTAAGCAGAACGTTACATAAATGTACAGGCTTTTTCTATCATCTTGCTGTGAAGGCTTTAAGTATGGAAAACTTAAAATTCTGAAATGTTTTCTGTGTAGAATATCTACAGTTTCTGATTTTTCTAATTTTGTTTTTTTAATAAGCAGTTTGACAACATTTAACTTGGACTTTACAGTTTCCCATAGACAGGACTGTTCGATCTTTTCATACATCAACCCCATAGCTATTAGAACTCTCAACCAAACATATTAAAATAAGCCTTCTGTGGGAGTCTGCAGCTGTTAAAAGGGTTGTTTTGGGAGCATCTGAATAGCCTTTCCTTGATAGTTTTCATCAGAAGAGTGGGACACATAGCTATAGAAGGTAGCAGCTTCTGCTTCTAACGTTACTGCAACCAGAAATGTTAGCTGAGCGTACTCAAAATAGCGTTTCTCAACTGGAAACTATTAAACAAATTTAAACTGAGAACATATGCTAGAATATGTAGCTTTTATTTATAATGTGAAAATACATAACTTTGAGTTAGATGTGGGAGAACAGATAGACTCTTTTTATGGCCCATGCTAATAGATCAAAAGATTAAGAATTTTTTCTGAACAATAGTAAAGAAAAATGTACTAAGTTTCAGTTGAAATGCACTGCACTAATTGCTTTAAACAGCAAAAAACTAAGTATTTTAAAATTCTGGTGTATCTGGATGAAAGGGATTTTTTTGAATGAGGAAATGAATGTCAGTAGCTTATCCATTCAACGTGTTGAAGAGTTTGGACACATTACTGAGGGAGGTAAGTTACCCGAGTTCAGCTACCACTCAAGGATATACAGAGTCTGAGACATTGAATATAGAATCTAAATTTTTGATGGGCTATTTAGAAACTGTCTCCCCCATTCCCTCAGTGAAAGGGACAGCATTCTTCTTCATTCTTTTCACAAGGCAGTCCGTGAGTTATGCAGATTTATCTGGATTTCATGTGACGTTTTGTAGTCTCATTTAAGTCGTTGTTTAGCCTGAAGTTTTCAGTGTAAGTTCACTTCTAATGTGCCGGATGTTTGTAATTTTTCTGAAATATTAAAGCTAAGTTATTCCAGTTAGGAAAAGGTTTAAGTTGAACTGCATGGTGAGAAGATTGTCCATAAAAAAAAAAAGTTCTATGCATTTTAGACTCCAGGGTACAAAAAAAATATATGAGCTCACATGGAGTTGATGAGCTATAGTGTGTAACTGATGAATTTGTCAGTTGAATTCTGTAATACACAACAATTTTTAGTGCAATACTGATATGAAATGCCTGTTCCCAGAGAGAACGTACTGCTTGTGTCAAGTGAGCACTCCTAAAAACATGGGCAATGAGTTTTCAACATTCACACCATGGACTCCATAAAACTACGTCTTGCTGTAGTTTAATCTGTTGTTTTCTAAATACAATTAGGGCATCGCATTCTTTGGTAAATGTATTTTAAGTTAGTTAAAACCTGACTAATGTTAAAAGTTTCTGATCTGTGACTAGTTGTTACCAGCACAGCAGATACAGACAACGTCCTGAAGAGGGCAGTGATCACCCATGACACTGACTCAAATGCACGATTTTTTGAAACAGGAGTCCTGAAGACTTTTCAGGGAGGCATTTGTTTTAAGGATAGTGTTTTGCAAAATCTCATTTAGCTAAAAATAAGATAGATGTCTACCAGTAGTGTGTGTCACCTGAATTTCTTTAGTAATTTATAATTAACTCCAATCTTCCAAATTGTCTGAATGGAAGATGTTGCAATAGAAACTTATGCTGATTACTTTTGCATACTTTTGATTAATGTTTGATCTTAATTTCAGCAGTCTAGGTGTTGGACTAGATATGCCTATATGGGTTCTTTTATCTCTTTCTTTGGCAGTGAAGTTTTTTTAAGTACTTTCTTGACTTTTCTTTGTAGAACTTTTTTCATGTTTTCAGTTTACAGATAAAAAAAAGTGAGTGAACATTTAGGTTTAGGAGTCTTTTATTTGTAAAGATCCTGCAGTGGCTGTATTTTCCCCCTTTCCCTAGCCCTTAGAAACTGTATGTTATAGAGCTCAACTTGATTTCAAGTATTGAAATTGGGTTTTCATTTGTTTCTTTTTCTACTTGCAGGCATTTCTGTTGCCAATATGTGAAGCAGCTGCAATGAGGAAAGTGGTAAAAGTGTATCAGGAGTGGATTCAACAAGAAGATAAGCCTTTATTTATGAAGGAACCTGAAGAAATAATGCAGTGCACAACTGTAGATTGTGATGAAAATGTTATTGATCACAATACATCAGAGAAAGCAAAAGAAAGAGAAGAGGTAAAATATTGTTGGGTAATATATGTGCATCTTTCTGATATGCAGGTAGATAGAGTAGAATCATAGAATGATTTGGGTTGGAAGGGTTCTTAAAGATCATCTTGTTCTAATCCCCTGCCATGGGCAGGGACATCTTCCACTAGACCAGGTTGCTCAAAGCCCCGTCCAACCTGGCCTTGAACACTGCCAGGGATGGGGCATCCACAGCTTCTCTGGTCAGTCTGTGCCAGTGTCTCACCATCCTCTAATAATAATCATAATAATCTGAATCTTCCCTCTTTCAGTTAAGGTTATTCCCCCTTGTCCTGTCAATAAATGCCTTTGTAAAAAGTCCATCTCCAGATTTCCTTTTTGTGGTTTCATTTGATGTCAGACCATCTATTGGGGAAAATCAATGGTTATTAAATAGTGAATGGGCCACCACTTTGATCCATTGTTTGTAGATTTAAAATGTGGCTAGTTCAATGTAAAATTTCATACAGTTTTATGAACTGTTCTCAAGATATGGATTATATGATATGCCAACCTTCAGCTATGTGCAAGTTATAGAGAAATAAAAGGATGAGGAAAATAATACTTATTTCATCTGAATACTTTAAAATAATTGCTGCAAACCTCTTAAAATATAGTTGTGTCTTTAAGATGCATCTTAAACATCTGTCTACCATTGTTTATTATTTAGTATCTATTATATTCTTTTTCCTTCCACGTAGAAACAAAATACCTCTCTACAAATCTGTGTGATTTAAAAAAACCCCTGTTTTTCAGGAAAAAGGCATGAACTCCAATCATGGTAGAAACTCAAACTGGTCAAGAAATGGCTGTTATGAAGACTCTTTGTATAAAATGTCTGAAATTGATACAGAAGAGCAAAATGTACGAGCTGGAGTGCAGTCAGTATTGCAGGTATGAAATAGACTTTATCTCATTTTCATTATAATAATAAAGCTCTTGTTACCAGCACATAAAGGGTAGAATAGAATGCAGTTCAATCCCATACTCCTTCAAAGCATTTCTGAATTCTAAAAATACTTCTTAAATATAAAAAAATCATGACGAATAATATTGGAATAATTACTGTGGTTCACTGTATCTTTATAGACCTTAAGTAGGACAGTGTATACGCAAGTGTTGGATAACACAGTAAAAAATCTTTTCATTTTGCATCAGGATATGCATTTTGCTGTCATATAGAAAAAACAGTTTTCACTTGAGTGCCACATCTTCCAATTATTTTAATTAAGTATTTAATGAGAGTGCTAGGAAGATTTTTTCTTTTAAACTATTACTCACTGCACACAAAATATCTGAACCTCCTAATCTGAATGGTAAGGTGATCAGGGATATTTTCTCATCTTTTTCTGAATTACAGATTGGATGAGCACACAGATGCTTAAATAATTTGGGCAGATACCACAACTTTCCACTGATGCACTCAAGGAATGGGAGAGATGCAGAAGCTTCCTAACAGAAGTTTTCTAATTGTTTCTAGGAAATTTGACAGGGCAGAAATTGTGTTAATTTAAAATGTTCAGCAAAATGATTCACTGAAGTTGATATAGTATATCAAGTGTGTATAATTTGAGGGTCTTTGAAATGCTATTAAGGTGATATAAAATGTGACCATTTTATGTGTGTGCATGCATATGCATACATATAGGTGCATATATGACTAGCCTCTGTAATATTTTCTTATCCAGAAAGAAAATTGATTCTAAACAGAATGAAATAGACATGTGCATTTGCCACTCCACCATGTGCACTTTTACTATGGGTGATAATACTAATTAGAACTCATTTCTACCACAGCTTGGATGATTTCCTGAATAGAGTTCCCAATTGTGCTGTATGTTGTTATATATAGAAATAAACTTTGTAACTGAAATTCCCTGTAAACTCAAATATATTACAATAATTTAAGCTTCATAATCTTTGCATACAATGACTAAGAATATGAAGCTTTTCTGAGGAAAGAAACAGTGAGAAGCATCTGCAAACAGATTATGTTTGCAATGTATCACTAATGTTTACACATCTGAGAATGTCTGAGAGATTTTCCATGTTGAACTTTTTTAAGTAAAGGTTCATTTGACCACTAGATACCTTCTTTAGCCTGAAATGGGGTCAATGCATCATTCTAAGGCAGTACCATATCTGATTTTGAGAGGTTTTCTGACCTGGAACCACATTTGACTTTTTCTGTGAATCAGAAATCCAAGACTTTTGTCTTGAATTTTCTTCCCTTTTGATTGTTGCATAGACAACATATTTAGGTACTTAGAATAAGGTAGGTTCATTAGCTGAGGCTACTGAATATAAAACTGTGCATTATTGGGTTTTAATTGTTAAAATTCAAAGCTCTCAGTAGAAGGAAATTACAGCTGCAGAACCAATAATTTCCTGTTGATGTGCAATAGAAAGACAAATATGATAATTTAAGATTTAGGGCTCACTGTGATTCAGATGCTTCCTAATCTTACATAAAAATATAACACTTCAGTAGTAGCTCCTGTAACTCCTACAGTGTCCTTGCCTACTTTGTTTTTATCATTTTCTTTCTGAAACCCTTAATTCACTGTCCACTGAAATCAGCCACTTTGGAAAAGGTATCCTGTTTCCTACTTTTGGTAAGCCTTACTGATCATAGTGCTTTAGTTTCCCAGAAAAATACAGGCCTTGCCATGCTAAAGCACACGCTTTGTGCCAGGACTATTTCAAGTAGTTTAGTATATATTAAATCAGTAAGGTTTTTGGCTTCCAGGTGGAACTTTAGTGCAGTAGACTTTTTTACTGGGCCATTTTTGTCCATCATATTAAAGTAATTCTATTGAATGGTTTGTACCATCTGCCTATGAAAGCAAAAATATGCAAATATGCTTTGTAGACAAAAATGGGGAAAAAAATCTATTGTACCGTTGCTTTATCATCATATCAAGCTAACTTATATTTACATATTTACTTCTGACTGCATATGCAGTCTTTTCTGTAAATCATAAATTTTCCAATGGAATTGCTGAAAACACAAACGTATTTCAAGCTCATAACATCCACTCTTTCCTACTTACAGGTTTTTATAATAAATTCTTCAAATATATTCTTTCTTGAACCTGCAAATGAAATAAAAGCTCTGCTGGATGAACACACTGATATGTGTAAACGCATTCTTAATATCTACCGTCACATGGTAGTCCAAGTGACGATGGACAAGAAGACATGGTAAAATGCTAATGCTTTTATCTTCGATTATTAGATCACAAGATAAATGTGAAAATTTACTTGGTTTTAAACACAGTAGAGTGGTATTGATTATGTGAACTGGTTTCTCTAAATCAGCAAATACATGGACTTTTACATCACAGACAACATAATACAGGGGAAGAGGTTATCTGCTCTGTAAAAGCCATTAGTAAGCACCTAGTTAGTTTGAGACAGCACTCAGTGAAAAAAGGAAGTAAGGTAGGATATACAGCTACTATTAAGGAGCTACTGATTACTTTGTTCTAGGGCTTTTTGCTCATCTGTTGAAGTGCTAAAAATATGCAAACAGGTGAAGCTTCACAGCCTTATTTAAAAGTAAACAAGAAATTATCAGATAAGTGTGGATAAGTATTATAATCAGATGTGACTTGCTCTTGATCTGTAATTGCATAAAGAAATCAGCATACTGTTTTGTTCCTTTCCAGTGCTTAGGGTGCCTAGCAGGTACAAGAGACGCCACTTTCAAGTTCCTGTCTGTTACTTTCCTGTCTCCTTTAAGTAGCTGTTTCTAATGAGGTAGTATATAACCACCATTCTCCATTGCAAGGAAGCTGTAGCAAGAGGATTTCACCTGGCTGATTTATTCCATTTTAATTTGACTAGCTTTCAGTCTGTAACTAGTATTTCCTGAGCTCTGGGTAAATAGAGCTGGAATTACATGTAACATGAACATGTTTCCTCTTGTGAAGAAGTAAGGAGTCAGTTAAAGGCTAACCACTAGGAAATTAGGAGTAATAACAGGAAACAGATTCCACTAGGTTAGTATTCCCCAGTTTCACGTCACTGTAAAGAAGTGACTCTAGACTGTGGTGGCAAAGATAGTGCCACACAAAATAATAGATGAAGCGTATCAGTGGTGATGTAATACTGGCAAAAGATGTCATTCATACTGAGGGAGAGAAGGGGAAAAACAAAATTCAGACTGGAAATATAGTTAAAACTTTGTGTGTAACTTCAGGCTGTTGAAGGTGATAGCGCTTGAGTGACCTGGTAGAAGGTGTCAGAGGGTGACAGGGATTTCTCTCTCAAGTGTGAGGAGTGGCGTAATTTCTTCTGCAAGAGCCAAGTTAGGCTGTTTATAAACACTGTGTCCTGTTTGGAATGTATTTGAGCAGATCAAGCTTATCTTCAAAAGTATACTGGTATAAACAGAAGTGTAACAAAATGCTAACTCTATTTTTATTTTTTTTTATGTTTTGTAGGGAACAAATGCTGCTTGTTTTGCTCAGGGTTACTGAATCTGTGCTGAAAATACCACCCCAAACTTTCTTACAGTACCAAGGAAGAAAAAACTCCACTTTAGCTGGAAGACTGGCAGGACCTCTTTTTCAGGCAATTAAATATAAATTCACTCTAATTAATTCAGCTTAATTTTGACTAAGAGATTAGATGCAGCAACCACTCTTGGCTGGCTTGTCATCTTAAGTCATGGATTATGTTACCCAGATAATGTCAATAGTGCGGGTTAAAGAGCTAGCCACATTTATTACTTTCTGTCCTATATGTAGTGATATTACAACAACAGGTTTTGGGGCACTGTGAAACTAAAAAATTGCTGTCTTTTAGTTGAGTTAAAATAACTGTCAGTGCGTGTAGTTTTAGCCTGCTTCCATTGCAAAGTTAGCTCAAATCAATGCAAAATCTTCTGTGCCATCCACGCCTAACAAACTGATTTCGTTATTTCTTACGGTAAGCTGTAGCAGATACTTTCTGAGTTTATAGGTGCAGTGTGCTGTTGTGGTGGCTTCTCTGTAAATAATCTGTAAAGTATTCAGATTCTTCAGTAGACAAAAAAAAAAGATACACAAGATATGAATGTGATGAGAACTAATTGAGGACAGTATTTCAAAACTCAGGCAAAACTTGTAAGACACTGAAAGATCTTTCATTAGCCCATTGTTTCTGTATCTGAGTCAAAAACTCATTTTAACATAACGTTTGATAATTCATGAAAAGTTTGAGTGTTCTGGTGATGAAATGAATGTCAGGTTTATGCAGAAATTTCTATGGCAGTTGAAAGCTTTAAGCAGTAACAGTTGAATGATGGCATCTTATGTTCAGAACCCAACTTTTCTCACTTTATGCTTTTAGACTCTTATAGTAGCTTGGATCAAAGCAAATCTAAATGTGTACATCTCTCGAGAACTTTGGGATGATTTGCTGTCTGTAATGTCATCGCTGACATATTGGGAAGAGCTGGCCACTGAGTGGTCCCTGACAATGGAGACACTAACTAAAGTATTAGCTAGAAACTTGTATAGCCTGGACCTCAGCGACCTGCCATTGGATAAATTAAGTGAGCAGAAGCAGAAAAAACACAAAGGCAAAGGTAAGACAACACTGTGTACACATCAGTTCAGTTTTGGCTGGAGTAATAATTTTGGTCTAGTATTTTTTAGTATACCTAAATAGGCATTACCTGACATAACCTAGTTGCCTTATAATAAGGCTGCTTTTTAGAACCACCACAAAACTCTCACATTAAGAGTCAGTCCTGCAGATAGCTACATATGGAATGTAATTTTTTAAAAGAAAAAAAAAAAAAACTGTTGAGTTTAACCTAAAATGTTACACTGTAGTAGGTTATGCCTTTCTTATTTTATCAGAGCAATTAAATAGTTGAGTCCCAATCATAGCTTCTTGAAAATAACAAAGGTTACACATCTGGTAAAAATTAGCTAGCAAGTGGCTGTTGCAATCACCACTGGAATATTGATCCTAAAATCCAAGATGAAGTGTAAAGTGAGCATAGTTTTGTTTGAATACCAGTTCATCACTAAGCCATGGTGAAAACGGGTTGTGCTTAAGTGACCCTGTTGGATTATTTAAGAGAAAGGATACTCTTAAAAATCCATGTGAATGCTACCAGTTTTTAAATTGATTCCTAAGCTATGCAGAAAATATTCTGCAGGACTTGATACGGGGAGACGAGGTGGCTTCTTGCTTACAATGGTACAGTTCTGGAATTGGTAAGGGACAGGAGGTCCTGGATAGAAGGCTGAGTTGAGAGTTGCAAAACCTGGATTCTCTTTGCAGATCGGAGACTGACTTTCTGCATGGGACCATTGACAATCCCCTCTGATTTTTTTTTTTCCACTTCTGTAAAAAATGGGTAATGACAATGGTCTCCTTTAAAAAAGTGCTTTGAGATGTAATGGTGAGGGGCAGAATTAGATTTAAGCTGAGTAAGATGGGGAAAAAAGTTTTAGTTTACTGTTTATCCCTTTGTATTCTGATTGATGTGGTTCTCCACTTAAACCACAGGGAAGAGACTTCCTATTGGTATCTTTCGGTTAGTCAGTGAGGTGTAGTCAATGTGGATTCCCACTCTTAAAAAGGGTGTTCCTGGTTTTGCTCATCTTGGGCAGAGGCATTATTCACGCTTTTGTTCTCTTGGTGTGTCACAACCGGACAAAACTACATTTCTGTGTAGTTGACCCTGAGAGGTTGTTCCAGACCATTCATCTTTGTTTTCCTACTATACAGCTTGATTATTTTTCTTGCAAAAGACACAGGTTGTGTTTTTTTGTTTGGGTAGGGTTTTTTTGTTAGGTTCTTTGTTGTTTTTTTTGGGGTTGTCTGTTTTTTTTTTTTTAAAGTCTGATGTTTGATAAAAATGTGTATAGTTACTTGAATATAAATATAAATATAAAAAACATTTTGAATCTGCCATATCACCCATACAGGGCCACATGACATGAATTTATATTAATCTTTAGTAATAAGAGTTCCAGAGAATTCTGTTGTTAAATGTGATTGGCAGAGTTAAATCCAGCTTTGAAAGTAACAAATATAATACAAATTAGGGCAAAGTTTTTTGGCCCTGTTAGTTTGCTAATTATAATGAACAGGTTGTACTCAGGCTATCTTTCCAAGAATATGCATTTTCAATTATTATAATTGTTTATCAAATACAATTTTGGATTATATGAGTTCAGTGTGGATAAGGAGATGCAATGCACATATTCTTTAGTTCACTTCCTTTTTTACACACAGGTTTTTTTGATACTACCTTATATGAGTTTTATTTACTTCAGTGTAAATGTCAAATGTGAATTTGTTCCATCGCTTCTTAATCTTAGTATAGCATTTTTTGTGAATTTCCAAAGAGCATTGTTCTCTGAGCCCATCATCCCTTTTTTTTTTTTTGCTTTTGCATTTCATTTTATCATCTTTATTTCGTGTTCCTCAAATGTCACAAAATCATTTAGAAGAAAACCACAATACTAAGGGTCTGTAACATATGATTTTGTGTGTCATGTCTAACAAGTACAGTAAAGGAAAATTTTTATGGCTACATGTCTTATCAGGCTACAACCTTTATAAACCCAGTTTTCTTGTGGTTTTGCACTTGACTGGTCAGAAAAGAAAATCACAATAGTTTAATAACACCAACACGAAAAAGTTTGGCTATCTCTGTGTTAATACTGGCTAGTGGGTTTATATATTTGAAAACCAGTGATGAGATGTATAGATTTGAAGTCATACTTGCTTTGATAATATAATTTATTCTGTCCAGCTTTAAAACTTTTCAGAACTTAATTACAAATATCTGATGATGCCAGAATAGAAGTGAATAGATTTGCAAATCTTTTTTTGCAGGAGTTGGGCATGAATTCCCAAAATCTTCTGTTGATAAGTCCTTTTCTAGAGGCTGGAGCCGTGATCAACCTGGACAAGCACCAATGAGACAGCGCAGTGCTACAACCACTGGCTCTCCAGGAACAGAAAAGGCAAGGAGCATAGTTCGTCAGAAAACAGTTGGTATGTATCTGTAAAACCTGATATAAGTGGCATTTGAGAAAGGGTAAGGAATTGATGACTGACTTTTGTAGCAAAGTGGGTAACTTCTTTCCACAAAAGTATATTATCTCTTAAGAGTTAAATGTGTAACGTAGGCAGACTTACTTGCTTTTAGGGTAGCTGAATAGCTGCTGTTACTAGAATTATAGTAACTGCAAATGAAAGTAATACAGTTGATATATACATTTTTAATGAGTTTGGTCAAATACTTAAGCTGGACTGGAAAAATAATACTGTTGTATGTATAAGGAAAAGAAACAGCTGGAATGGTTTGGTCAGTGATATGGATATGTGGGTAATAGAAGGCTTTATAAGAGCATGTTTTCATGAACTGTGCCCAAAATAGGTTGAGTATTTTTCACCTGTGCAAAGAAAAGTGTGAGAAATGTGTATATGTCTGCGTAGTTTATAAAATGTGTTGTCTTTTACTATGCTCTGAATTTTTATAAAAGCATAAATGAAAAATTGACAGAAATGAAAAATTGACAGAAATGAATGCAGTTGTCCATTTCTGAAGTCATCTATTTCTCAACTTTATTACTTGCAGATACTGTTTGGTGTGTTAGAAATGAGTGATGTGAAACAGTGCTTTAGGTGGATTGGTCAAGACTCAATTTTATGTTCGTATGATTTGCTCAGAATATCTTAACAGGAACTGGACTACGAATTTCTTTAGTCTGTTGTCTCATTTTGCTAATCCCAGTGCTGTTCCTTATATGAAGGAAAGTTAAGCTGATTTTTCTATTTTTATTTAAAAGGAGAACCTTTTAAGGAATATGTCTTGGTTTTTTACTATTTTTGTAATTGTAGTGGCTTTGATCATTGTGTGTTGTTGCTTCACAGCTACTTCTTGGAAGCAGGTGCATTCTGACACAGTTTAAAAACTGGAGATGCATGTTGGCAGTTAAATATATAATTGTGTTAACTTTTCAGAAATGAACATTGTTTCTTTTTTTTTCCCAAAACTATTTACAGTGAATTTTTTCATGCTGTAGAGGTTTTTACTTGAATGTTCTTCAACATTCTCCATTTAAATTTTTTTTTTCCATGAGGCTTTTGTTGGTGTGGGAGAATTAATTATCCTATAAGCAGTATAGATGTGACAAAATTAGTTACTACTAAAAACTTTCCTCTTTTTCATGCATTCAGATGCTACACAGCTTTTGCTGCTTCTCATGCTGAAACCACTTTGTTTTACTAGTTTTCTTTATGGATCACAGATACTTTAAATGTAATTTCTGATTCTTTGTAGTCTGTGATTACCTGTTCCAGTGTTTTTGTCTTAAATCTCAATTGCCTTAACAAGGTAAAGCTCATGTTAAAATTTCTTCTTCCCAAATTGTTAATATTGCAGACATTCTGTCAGAAGGTTATGTAGTTTGGTCAATTTATTAGTGGATTTGTTTTGCTGCTATTTGAAAAATGTCTATTTATATGATGTTAGCCCTGAAATGACTGAAATTTATCCTAATCAAGCTGTATATTGACCTCGTTAGCAGCAAACTAATCTGATTTTAGTTTCATTGTATATCAACTTCCATGGTTTCGTTCCTTTCCTCCAATTATCTTACGTATTTGATATTAATAAGCCAAGTTTTCAGTACTGTAACTAGTTAAAATTTCAGCTCTATTCATGTTTTTAGAATACCATCTGTGGACAAGCATCACAATATTAGTAGGACAATTTTAAAAGATGAAAAGCCCTAAAAGAGTTGCCAGAGTCAGAATCCCAAACTCCTCCATTTTTTACAAATGTTTCTGAAGAATATGTTGCAAAATATATCTCTTCACTGTCTGTAAACAGTTGCTTGTTGTCTCTCAGGTCTGCTAAAAGCTGTTTGGATGCTTCTTGATCTGTGCCAGTTATCAAAGGGTCACATAACAAAAATAGTAGTTTATAGTCACAATAAGTAAAATTTTTCTATAGAACAGTTTGCTGAGCAGACTTTCTCCTTTAGTTTAGCCTTAGCTCCACAGCTGATTCTGGCGTTAGACCTCAGATATGTTGCATGTTATCTGATATGTAGTGTATTTCCTTTGATCATGAGTAATACATTCTTTTATATCTGAATAGGGGGGATATGCATGTTGAATGTTTTATGGGAAGAAGAAGCTGGGATTTCTTTTTCATCTATTTTGTTGTACACATATTGTGTACATCTGTGCACCTCTATTTTTTGAGCCATCCTCATGCCAGCACACATTTATTGCTGCACCAAATATGTGTGTATGTGTGTGTTACTCAAATAAAAAAATCACAGCTTTTCTTATATGCAGTGTGTACATTTTTAGCCTGAACTTATGTAAAGTAATTTTTGGAAAAGGGCCTTTAAAAATGATATGCATATGGGTTGAAAAATCTTCTGCATGACCAGATATAGAATTTGTGGCTTAGGCAACAGATTCTGGTGCTATAAAAATATTTGATCAGAAGGACTTTACTAATCTATTGTTCTGCCTTTGTCTATAGACAAAAGTGGAAGGTTATAAACTGTCAAGTATTTAGTCCACCTTCTGGTATTAAGTGTGCCTCTACTTAACTACTTAACTGAATGTGTTGCATCTTACTTGAAATAATAATTTATTGAGATAACATTATTCTTTTACATCATCTTTCAATAATAATACACTGCAATTTTTCCTTGAAAAGTTTCTGTAAAATTTCCACCTTCTAATTTGTAAATTGGTTGCTCTGCTTCCACCCCCCTTGCTACTGTTAATGTAATATGTTGGAAAAGATCCAGTTAAATTACAAGGGACACTTTAGGTTGAGGTCTGTAATCCACACAGTATGAGTATCAGCCATACAGCCATGAGTATTGAATCTCAAAAACTAGGTTTATTTAGAATTGTAAAATCATTTAGGTTGTGAAAGACCCTTAAGATATACTATGCAGCATGTTAGTTTTTCTCTTGCCTAAATTCATTTTAAGATGGCACAATGAATGTAATGCATCTGTCACTGCATCCTGAATTATATTATTGTATCTCTTAAACAGAGATGTTAAAGAGATGCACATAATTGCCTTAAAAAAAATTTTGTTTTCTGTCTTTTAAACTAAGTTTAATTGAAAATTGCTTCAGTCTTAAAACTTCTATCCTTCTGAATTGTTTTTTCGAACTGATGTTAAGACTACATTTAAATTGTGCTGGATTTGTCAAGTGTGTTTTCTGCCCTGTGTGCGTTGACCTAAACAAGTTATCTGCATGTTGCTGTTAGGGACAATTCTTTAACCTGATTTAGAAGCCTGATGTACTCAACTTTCACTGCACTCCATTCATGTACTTCTGATTCTCATACAGACCAGGAGCACTGAAATTTTAAGTGTATATTTCATGTTGTTTTGAAAGTATATATAGAAAAGTTCAGAGACTGATTAAATATTGCACTGACATTATTTAGGTAAGATGCACTGAAATTTCCTTAAAAGAAGTTTATCAGTAACTATTTTAAAACAAGGTTTTCAACAAGGTTTGAAAAGGAAGCTGATTAAAGTGCTGAATATTGCTTTTTGAGAACTTCAAGTGTACTTTGAGATTGAATGCAGTATCAGTTCTTGCTATGTCTTCCTTTAGCAAAGTAAAATAAATATTATAAAGATTCATTTAAAATTTATCAGAAAAGCTGCAGATGTAACCCTGATCCTGATGCCATGATTCTTACATAAGTTTTCCATTCTGTAGGGCTGTTGGCAGGATGTGAGATATGAAAATGTGAATTAGGATCAGTTTAGCAAGATTTGTGCAGTATCGACTAAAAGCCAGACCTGGTGGATAAGAAACAACTTAATGCTTTTGTTGTCGAACTATTTCACTTGAGTCACTTCATTTTTAATGTGGAACTATAGCAAGTTGTATTGCAAATTTCTCCACCCAGAACTGGTCATTTTCTCCTTATGATTTTGAATCTCTTTTGGAGAATCATGAATTCAAGAGTATGAATATGTGTAAAATTCAAAGATGCTTTTTCAGGAGTAAGCAAAAGGAAACTAGAAAAAATGCAGATGTAGTGTAAGTTGCTTTTTCCGTTAAAAAAATTCCAAGTTCTGAGTGTTTGTGGAGTGACTTTCACCTTGATTTTTCAACCCCTGATGCAATGGGAAAAAACTTGTTAATTAGTTTCTTGATTTTTGAACGCAAAATCTCTGTAATTGTCATAATAAAGGCATTGTTGCTGCTTTACATAAAAGTTAAAAACTCAAAATGTCTTATGTGTCCACTGATTTTTTTTTTCCTTTCTTACAGCTCTGCCAGTATCTGCCGTGCTGAAATGTTTTAATTTTTGAATTTTCTTCCTTTTTATCTTTGTTTTCTCTGTTGCTGCTTTTTCTGTGACACAAGCCTTTCATTATAGTCACTCTTCTTTTTTCCTTCCCCACTTCTTTCTTTTCCTTTTTAAAGCCATGAGAAGCCGATCCATTGGTGAATGTGCTCTGCCATCGGCCTATATACGCAGTGCTAAAAGTGCTCCTGTTCTGATCCATACTTCCAAACCCTTCTTGCCTGATATTGTTCTCACTCCCCTTTCTGATGAGCTTTCAGGTAGTGCCACCTCTGCTAATTTCTGCACCCCCTTTATCACTTTTTTAAACCTTCTGCTTTCAAATTCTGCTAAATCATTAAATTTTTCAGAGTAAGAATACTTGGGGGATGGGGGGAGAGGGGAAGAGATTAAGAATGAATATTTTGATATGTAAAATACCATGCTATTTTGCAATTCATTCTGGAACTGTTAGAAGTTAGTGCTGTGCCAATGTTTACTATCATGAAAGTGAAAATTGAAGAAATCTCTTGCTTTTTCAATTAATTGGTAAGCAGTAATATAGCATCTCTCTGCCAGAAAGTACAACTAATTTTTATTTGTGGTAAGGGAAGGAGGGAAAGGAAGAATAGAATTTTACTTTGACTTGCCTTTTACATCTTTCTATGTAAATTTTTGAATTCAGTGTCATAAGTGTGTAGACAACCACGATAATGATATACTTTAGCACCCATGAAAAAAGGATGTCTGAAATATACTGTAAAGTGTCATATGCCTTTTTTCATTTATATATAAAAAACATTTAATAATCTATACAGTTTGGAATTTTCAAATGCTGTGTTTTGGTGGTGTTTTTCAACAGATCCATTTTTCACAGAGTTGTTGTTTTTCTCAACATTGTTTGGTCTGGCAGCATGGTGGGCCAAAAGTTTTACAGTAGTTTTCTTAGGATAGTTTTCTTTGAACAAATAAATTCAACAATTAGAATTAGCACAGATTTTAAAAATGTATGTGTAAATGGGTATTATGTGAGGCTGGCAATCATATTATGCCTTTGTCTCAATGAGTGAAAATAAAACCATAGTGCAAGGACTATATATGTGTGTATATATATGTGTGTATATATATATATGTATATATATATGTATGGTCAAAACTGCATACAAATGTAAGGACATAATGGCAGTGGTTTTTTAATGGAAGATAGTTTGGGGGTTTTGTTTGTTTTGGTGTTTTGTTTTTTTTTTCTGCTTTTTTACAAAAAGTGCTAAGAACTGTATTTTCATAAATGTATTTTGTTATGTGCCAAAATTAAGTCTTGTTGTGAAACAGAAACTTGATGCCTTAGTATTCAATCAAAAACATAAATGGAGAATTAGGAAAGTTTGAAGAACCCAGTGTAGGGAGACCAGACTTTCACAGTGAAAAAATTTAAAGCATTTGGATGCAAATTTTGACACCAGAAATGAAGAATAATAAAATATTACTCTAAAAATATTATTTTATTATAAATTCAGAAATGTATGAGCACAAAGGGTATATATTCTGAGATATAAATTAATTTAGAAGATGTGGGTTTTTGATAGGAATGAAAATCTCAGGGGCACCAGCAGAAGATAATGAGTTTTCACAGTGAACTGTTGTTTTGTTACATAGTCACTGATACTTTTTATCCCGTCTTAAAGACAGCAAAAGTGCTTTTGCAGTCAATTTTATCATCCATGTTTCTGAAAAGTTCTGGCTTGCATCTTTTTTCTGATGTGTCCGAGACCTGATGGCTCTCTTGCTATTATCCTTTCTGTCTATACTCATCCAATGCAGAAACTGCTCAACCACTGTAATTCTTGAAAGTGGAATAATTTTACAGACCTTTGCACTTAACAATGTTAAAAAAATAAAAGTCCTAGGTGCTTCCTAGTTTTGGTGTCTTCTCAAACAGATTGGTGTTGAAACAGCTTCATGTTGTGCCTAAGAATCTTGAACACTGGCAGGAAATGAAAAAGCTCTAGTGAAGCAGAGTAGGCTGATAATGGGAAACCAGCAGAGTAAAGGAAAATCTAATCTGCCTGACCAGAATACACTTTGCTCTTCTAATTTTCTGCGGGTTTTTTTGCGTGCACTCTCTTTCTCTCTTTTCTCTTTAAAACATGGAGCTTTATTGTTTTCCTTGCCTTTTCTTATGATAGATTTTTTTTTTTGTGAAAGTCTTCTGTGTCCAGATGTAGAAAAAATTTACTTTCCAAATAACATGCTCTACTACTTGTGTATTTAGGTAATGAATAATGTTTAGCTAGCTGTGAGAGCCCTTTTATTTCATGATGATATGAATATCCTGTTACCCAAACTGACTTCCAGATCCAACACAGCTTGAAAGAGAGGATATGTCAAATATTTAAAAAGAATAGAAAACCCTAATCTTAAATATTCAGCTACTTTGAGCTATGAAACTCCTCATTGAAAGATTGACTCACTGAGGAATCTTGACAGGTAGTCCAAAAGAAAGCATTTATGCCAGGACCATTACCTTATGTGCAGTACAGTATTGATTTTCAAGAGTAAGGAGGAACCACCCTACTGTTATTTATTGAGACATAATGTTTCTGCTTGAAGATCAGTCAGTAGGTTAACAAAAGTTATTGCAGAAGGTCAATATTGACATCTAGTCATCTCTTACGATAGAGAGGATGCTTTTCCTAAGATTGTTATTCCTTCATATTTCCAAGTCACGCTGTGTTTCCATGTTAGAATCATAGGAAATGCAGTCTTACACATTTATGGGTAACTAGCAAAGCATTCATTCCTGGAACTGCTGAGGACTGTCAGGTACAAGACCCCTTGTGGAAAAAAAAGTGTTGTTGAGATGTAGGCAAGTTTCCTGGAAGCAGTGGGCCACAGTGACAGACTAATGAATTGCAGGTGTGAGGTTTTCCCTTATCCATTGGAACTAAAAGTATCAAAAGAAGTATTAACATGAAAAAGAGATGCATATTATGTGTTTATAACCTTGCTCTCTAATCACTAAGTAATCACTAAGATTAAATATAAATCATAATTGTAATATCAGTATGGCTGTAATTATTCTTTTAATCCCAAAAACTCATAAAATGAATGTCGCCTTAGAATCAAAACTTTTGCTGGGAAGCAAACAATGTTATTTTTTTCTCTGCTTTCTGAACTTACTTTCCATGGTGAAATAAAATCCAGTCCCAATGTTATATGGAATCTTCTACTTGCACTCATGCTGTCTTGCCAGAATGCGGCTTTCCATGAGTTTCTGATTTAGTATATCTGTCTTCCAATTGATGCTGAAAACCTACCTTTTCTTTCTGCCTTCTAGCAGAAAAACAAAAAGTTAAGTTCCTTTAGGGAAAGTTGTGATTGGGTGATGCTGGCTACAACTGCCAATTTCAGTGTCTTCCCCACTCTTAACATATTACGAACCAGGTTGGCGTTTTTTCTAAGTATGTGCACTGTGTCAGATAGACCACCTTCTGGTGCACAGTTGCAGTGTAGTTAGTGAAAATTCCTGAGGAACAAATGATGTCCTAGTTTGACAGTATACCTGTTTGCAATGTGAGCCCTGGTTATGAAGGAGCTGTTTGGGTATTTAAATATTGTCTGTATTTTCAGTGCTAATATTGCAATAGCAGCATATTTTTAATTTCCTTTAATTTCTTTGTCCGTTCTGCAAAAAAGAAATCTCTGTTGGCCCAAGCACTACACATTTGTTTGAAAATGTTTGTGTACGTGTATGTGCTAGTCAAGCATACATGATGAGCACCTAAACTTACTACTGGATCAACATTGAAATAAATTTAGCTGAATTTATTTCAATACGTGGAGCTGCTTGGCATGCATTTGAAGTTCTCCATCCAGGAATTTTTAACATCCTAGAAAATCATAATCTCTGCATGTGAGCACAGTTTGCAATCCTCAGGATGCTGCTTTAGAAAAGTTGCATTTATAAAAGGTGTGAATGATGCATATTGGGGGGTCAAGATGAGGTCAGTGTATTGTTACACATATTAATCTCATATGTAACATTATCATGCATGTTTTTGACTGAATCCTATGGTTCTTCCTTTGTGGCTGTAAGAAATAGTTTTGAGAATATGTAAATATAACCTGTATAAATCTCTGCCTAAGTCAATAGAGAGTTTGCAAGTTCTAGCCACAGAGAGAGACCTTTCATTTCAGAGGATGTTAATTCATGTAATTAGCTACAAGTTGAACAAGAACAATGATGACAGATTTGTGGCTTGTCAAAGTTGAAGAGAGAGGCAGAGGATAATAAACTGCTGTATATTGTGATGCTCCAGTTCATATTTATTTTCTGAAATAACTTGGATGCCTACTCTTTTTCCAGTGTGGACCTCTCTGTTTCCTGTCTAACAGCTTCTTTACAGCTCAGTAAGCTTAGAATCAGGTCAAACTTTAATTCTCAAATTTTAACTTCTCTGAAGTATTGAGCATGGAAATACTAGTTTTTATTCCAACACGTATGTTTACTCAAGTACAGATACATCTCATGCCTTCAGTTTATATGCTTTGCTTAGAAGGAATGTTAGGAAATTCATCTCTAGCTCTAACATTCTCAGAAAAGTCTGAGCACTTTAAAACAGGTTTTTAAGGTGACTACAGATTATCATTATTAAATGCTACTGAAATAGGTAGAGAGATGAATGATGTAAAATAGTTTTAAATGAATTCAACATGGTTTCTTTTTTCTGGAAGTAACAGATTTAGGGGAGGGAAAGGGGCTTAAATTTTATTTTAAGTAAATTCACAATTGCAGTCCTGAAGATAAACCTTCTTCATAGAAAAACAAGGTAAGTCTGGTTGTTGTGGGAAGTAACTTGTGTTGGCAGTCATTTAAGCTCTTTATTGTTATTCCTAACCTTAAAAGCACAACAACAGCTTTTTAAGTGGTAGGTAGTAAAAACCAAATCTGAGCAATAAAGGGTTCTATCAAAAAGAAACCAACAAAAAATTGAGAAAGCTGTTTTTACCTTACTCTTCAAGTGCCTATCCCATAAAAAGACTGCAATGCATAGTGTGAGTTCTTGCAATTAGTTGAATTGTCTGTAAGAGATACTTAGTCTTGCCTACACTGAGGATCTGATAATATGTCGTGTTCCTAGAACATACCAGAAGATCTGAAAAAAAGCGGGAAGGTTCTTTATTTTGCTGTGAAGAGGTGACATGAAGAGGTCTGAAAATACCTCTGTACAATTCCTAGGGGTCCACGTTGGAACTGCAGTTTTCATTGCAGTTAACTAGGATTTGTACAGATTTGTACATTAGAAGTCTCAACAGAGACAAAGTAACTAATTTAAAGGGTCATAACAAATGTTCTGGTCTCTTCCTAAACAAAAGTGGTTTTACTCTACTGTTAACTGTTGTGGGGCTTCAGGATGTTTTTTAGTAGCAGAGTCCTTAATTTGGTAGTTCTCATAAATGTCACATTTGCTTTAGTAAAATTGGAAGAAGAGGGGGAGGTAAGCCTCCATTAAGTATTTAGTTTTGCATTTTGAAGATGAAAGACAAAATATTCTTCTAGGGAAGAAGGGTGTATATTTAAATTACCCATTATGTATAGTCATATACATGCAGTTCTGTACAGGGCCAGCCCTTCCCTATTGTTTACAAACTTTAGTCTTTAGGTATACTCTGTATTACATACGCCATAATATTCATAATAATATGATAGTATTCTTTCTGATATTTCAGTAATTTATGTATTCATACAAATTCTAAAAAAGTAATAGTTTGTTACTTCAATAGACAATGATTTTCCAGAAAATTTACTTCTCTTTGGAGTTGTGTATTTTTCTGAAGATGTAAATTCCATGCAATGTACAAGTGATAAGCTAATTTGCATACCAGGTAACCATTTTCTGAACAATCTAGCTGGAAAAATACTGGTTGAATTATTGAACTTATTGGCACAGCCCTAGCTTTAACTGTATTTCCAAATGCTTCATGGTCTCACTGTTTGTTCTCATGCATGTTAACATTTAAAACTGTGTTCTGATGGTCTAACTCATTTATATTACATTCTGTTCTGGATATTATGTGCGTGTGGTTTTAACACTCTAGTACTGGAAAAAGTATTTTTGTTGTACTTAAGAAAACAAGGCTCTGGATTTTACTGGCTTTTAAAGTCACTTAATTAGGAAGTAGTGGTAAATAAATATTGTCTCTCTAAATTTTAGTGCATGTTACATATACTTTTTTCCTACAGACATTGATGATGCTCAAATTCTTCCACGTCCACCTCGAGTCAGGCATTTTTCACAGAGTGAGGACGCTCCAAGTGAAGTTTTTGGTGCTTTAAATGAGGAACAGCCACTGCCACGAAGCAGCAGCACCTCTGACATCCTGGAACCGTTCACAGTTGAACGAGCCAAAGGTGCAGTTCCTGTCATTGACAATTCATCCCATCATGCTCCAAGCTTACAGAGTTCCACTGAGACCTCTTCAATGCATAGATCCACTGAAAGCCATACCACTGATACAAATAGCGGAGAGTCCTCCTTGGAAGTTGGGGATAGCATTTATGACCATCTTTGTCATTTAATAGGGCCGGTAGAATTTGCAAACACAGCCTTTGAACAAAGCCAGTATGTTGACCTTGAAGGTGAAGATGACCTCCTTTCCTCTCTGAGAGAATATCTTAAAGAAGAACTTTGTGGTAACTTTGAAATAGATAAATGTGAGGCTTCTGTTCATGAAGTTGATACATCAATAAATAGGAATGATAGATTACCACTGGATGGATTAGAACATAGAGATCAGACTGGTCAATGCACGAATAGCATCACTGTTACAGAAAGAGCTGATAACACAGAGCTGCAGTTAGAGCAAAACCAAAGTGGTTTTGTAAGTACTATCACACCTACTCAAGTAGACATTTTTACAAGAAACCAGGTGCTCGATAAATCCAGACAATTAAATGTTGATAAACAATATGAAAGCATGTTTGATCGTGGGCCAAGTAGTCCTAGCAACAAAGGGAAGAGATACCTGTACAGGCAAGCAGCCACTGAAGCCGATGTAGATTTAGTTATGGAAGCAGCAGTCGCTGAAAAGCATAAAAGTGCCCAATTTAATGAAAAAGTAACCAACTCACGTGTCATGCATGCAAAGAAAATTCTTCCTAAAACACAAGCTAACCCTCAAATGCCTCACATCACAGGCACAAGCAAACTATCGCCAACTAAAAGGAGTATATCTGAAACTGTAACTCATAGGGCCAAAATCATGAAAATAACAACTAAAAAAAGAAATAGTGTTCATGTCACTTTTAGGCCATCTACAGAATCAATTCAATTTTACAATCCTCTTGAGAGCAAAGAGGCTGCTTGGAAAGCAAGACTTCGTAAGCTTGGTGGCTTCAGTAGTAGTGGTAGTGGCAGCAGCAACAGCAGTACCAGTGCAAGCACTAGCTCATCATCTGTCACGGAGCTGGTTAGACCTGGAATATACAGACCTCTAGATGCGATCAATGCTGCTTCAGCTGGCAGCAAGCAAATTAAGGAATCTACAGAAGCTCAAGCAGCCATGTTGCAAAAAGAAGGTATTGCAGTTAACCAGTTCCATAATCGTAGCACCTTTAGAGCATCAGGTCAGGAGTCAGCACAACAGCAGGGCTCCCTAGGTGGTGTTTATAAAACTGTTGTACATGCTCTTTCGAAGCCGAAGGCAAATGTTTCCCCACAGAGGCAGAACAGAATGCCAGCAGAGGCTCCACTGAGGGATCTGTACAGTCATGTAATGGGCTATTTTGGAAGGAAAGCTGCAGGTGAGCACTAACAAGTGTGCAGAGTGCAAAAGGAGAAAGGCAGCACCAGTTTGGCTTAATGCAACTGAAGCAAGCTCTGATAAGCAATCAAAAGGCTTTGGGATGATCACTGCTTTCCCTGTTTGGTTATGCATGCGCCTACAGCCAGCTGATTTTTCTCCCAGCATAAAGTTACTTTTACATACTTTAAATTACTAATTTTCCTTTTCCAGGTATTTAGTTGAACCTCTTTGCTGCTGAAGACCATCAGGGTAGGGAAGAGGAAGAGACAGTAAATGACCTAATAAAGGATTAAGCCATGAGAGTTTTGAATTTTCAACTGCCATGCAGAGCCTTAAAATTCAGCCTACTGAATGATTGGCAAATGCATATTTTATCTGAATGTGCTTTTCCACTCTGAGTGTAGTTTGTCAGAAGGACCTGGCTCAACCAGCTAGGTTGAACTAATTGTATTTCTGGTTCATTTAGTGTGTTTTCTTCTTCCTCCTCCTCCTCCTTTTCCTCCTCCAAACCAGAAAAGCTCCTCAAATTTATATTTGGAGGTCAGTTTAGATAACTTTCAAAAATAGTCTGAAACAAAAACCTCCTGTTATTGGAATGACTGGATTGTGACAGTTCTCTGAGTCCAATCATAAGGGTTTTTTTGTTCAGGTCTTTTTCAAAACATGCTCTAGAGCTTTCTATATTAATTCTTCAAATTTGATGCAGTTACATCTTGTCAACATCTTTCATTGCTTTCTTTTTCTTGGGATCATGGTTGTTCATGAAGGTCTCATGATAATAGTCTTTCTCCTGCTAACTATGAGACCTCTGTGGACTGATCAAAAAAGAAGGCTGGCACTCTAATACCCATTGTCTTAGTTCACAAAACCTTAAACAAACAATAAAATAACTTTCAGCAGTAATGTAGGTTTTCTTTTTTTCCCCCATTGTTATGCTGGCATGATTAACAAAGGATTCTGTAATGCATCCTGCGTCAAGATGTTAATGCCACCTGAGGGCAGTCTTTATAAGCATAGCACCAGAAGAACTTAACTGTCATGAGTCTCAAAGTAATTCGCTTCTCTATAGAATATAGACTTCTGGAAAAGAGGTATCTAGAAAGCACTAATTTTAGAAGTACCTTTTATTTGAAATCTGTAACATTTAACAGAGCCTTATTGTTAGAAAAGTTATACTGTGGTCTCATGAGAGATGACCCTGAGGGAAAAATTCTTACAGAGAAAACATAAGCTGAAATAACTTGAAGAATTTAAAGGTGAAGATCATGACGTCAGGTGTAACAGCCACAGTTATATATGAACTGTGTAGTTATATTGAAAATGTAACACTGGTAAATGAGTGAACTTCATGGCTTTTCATAACCATTGACCATCCAGAATTTGAAGTTTCATTCCATGAACTAGCATGTGATTTTATTATATAACATTTTCTTTGCACTATTTATACTAACTGTATACAGTGCCATATTGACATTTGTCACTAGTACATATTACAACCCACTTTACATTTTTGACCACATCATTTTTCATTAGGAATGCAATGAAGGAGCTTGTAGAAATCTAATAAAATTTTAGGATTTGTTACTTATGATATGGAGGAAGAATATATGCTGTATCCTTAAAGCAAGCATTAACAACTTTGAGTAGTGCTTACCTGTAAGCTTCTTGCTCTTAAAGGTGGTCCTGGAAATTGACTAACCCCTGCTTAGTGGGAAGAAGAAGCTGTACTAATTCTTAAAGTAGAATCTGCTTTAAAATAGGGTAATTCTTAAAATGCATGTTTGGCCATTTTTATTTTTGTATTTCTGTTAATTAGCAGGTTTTTTCATTTGTTACCTTTGGTTTTGGAAATGTTTCCATGTGTTCTTTACTATATACAGTTGTTCATTTGCTTTTAGCTAATAGAGAGGACATGAGTCAAAAGCTGCACCCTATTGATAGTGACATTGGCAGTAACAATACAAATGTTCCTGATCTCATGGATGAATTTATAGCTGAGAGACTCCGCAGTGGTAGTGCACTGGTAAGCCTCTAAACTTCCTACATTTCAGTATATAAGTCTGCATATGTGTGTGAACTCATCAGTGATGTTATAAACAAGTTCACTAAAATGTATTTCTCTGGATTTTATGAATTGGAAGGAATTAAGACTATCACTTAGCTTTTCCTTGTATTTGACCTAGATTCATGCCATTTAATGCTGTTTGTAATTTCATATCTATTAAATCTTAATTGTGGAAGCAGTGCAAAAGTTACTGTCAGGTGGAGAGTCTCATTCAATTTGACATAAACCAGGCAAGATAAGTTTGAATAAATACTTCTAAACTGCCACTGATTTTGTAATTTAGCACACAAATAGATACGTTTTCTTAAAACAGAGTACCAACTTAGTAAGATTAATTTTAGGTTGGTATATCTATTAAGGGCTAAAACTTATCATGAAAAGCTTGTCAGTCTGAGTAGATCTGTAATTAGTAGTAGGGTGGTAAAAGAATACACAAGCAACTGGGCACAGTGTAAAAGGGCATTATTACTTTTCATAAAATGTCTTATATCTCTCTTCAGCTTGAAGCAAATCTATCTGTAAAAAAAAAAAAAAAAAAAC
>NDXB01013462.1:148854-166244 GCA_002631895.1 Agapornis roseicollis
CAAAAAAAAAAAAAAAAAACCAGAAGGACATTATTTTCTTCAAAGTTTCATAAAAGATAGGCAGCTGTCTAGAGAAAATTGCATGTATGCAGAGCCCCATGGCAGGGAGGCTTGCGACTTGAATTCACTGCATTAGACATCAGCAAATCCATGCAGAAACTCAACCTGAAAACATGCTCATAAAAAATGAGTTTTCACTGGTTTGTCTGCTCAGAAATCTATGTGTTTTTAAATAGTTTTGCTTTGAAGGCTTTTGGAAGAAAAATTTCTTCTTAGTATATAGCCATTATTCATATTCTTAGCACACAATTGAGTTTACTACTGATTGTTGTTTACTAGTCCTAGAACAAGTTGCACTCACGTAGTCTCAGTCAAATTTGGACCTACATATGCTGGAGTATTTCTTGGTGCTTCTGACAAAACTCCAGAAGTTCAGCAAATTTTCTGTAATTATTTCTGTCCATTCTTTTCCGTCATATGAAGGTCTCCCCACTCTTTCTTTCCATCTCATTCCCTTTCTTACCCTCTGTATCTCACTCTTCCTCACTTTTTCTCCTCTTTCTCACTCTTGATCTACTTTCATCCATCCCCACTTAATGAGCAGAATGGAAGAGAAGTAGGAAAAGATTTCTTTGGACATATTTTAAGTGTAGTTTACAGTATCTTTGTACTCATGTGAAAAACACATGGTCGATAGAAAGAGGAGAGTGTCATTACCTGTTGCATGAAACAGTAGTTTGTGTGTGAAGCAGTAGTGCCAATCTCTCCTGCATAGCGGTGTTGATTTAAATTGATGGCAAAAGCTCCATTGCCTGTGCCATTTAAAGCAGATAGAGACCTTTTCAGTTTAGCGATTAAGGTTATTTACCACAATTTCTGTTCTGGTAATACTGACATTTTCTGTCAAGTTCTTTAAACAATTTGTTCTCTTTACAAGAAAGAGCACTTCACAGCCAGTGATCGGGAAAATTACTATTTTAGGAGACTCACTTTTTCACTCTGTTCCTAAAGTTCAGTTTCTTTCTAATACTGAGCTTCATATATAATATTTTTGAGTCCCAGTTACATTTATCTAAAGCTAAAAATGAATAGGTTTGAATTCTTCTATTTTAACATGTGCTGATTTGTAGGGAAGTATGTGTTGAGTATCTGTTCTCTTTTCTGTGATGTGACTGTTCTGGCCAGCTTTTTATAAGCCTCTTTAGGCAAATTCAGGAAGTGAAACCAATGTAGTGCAAAAGAAAAATACAAATACCTATTCCCTCTCTGCAGGTATCTCAGTAAAAGAGACCAAATAGTTGCCTAGAGAGGTTGCTCAGTGGTGATCATGGAAAAATGCCTTTGTAGCACTGCCATTCAAACACCTGTATTTTCCTATCTTAGAGGAAATAGCATTCCTCTAACTATATAGAACCTTCCCCTCTGTATTAATTTTCTCAGGCCAGTTGGTACATAAACATCAAATATTGTTAGTTAGTAGTTTGAGCTTTTATTTATAAATTAACTTGAATGCATCCATAAACCTGGAAAAACAGTTGTTCCAGGAAAATTTCTGCTTAAATTGCTGGAGAGTAATTTAGGCGAGGGAATGTGAAGAGAATTTTGACTGTACAGAGCACTGAAAGTGCTGCAGAACAAACATTTAAAATTATATGCACCTAAAATAGAGCTCTGTTAATCCATTTGTGTATCTGATTTTGATGTTAATCTCTCAGCTGTCCTGCATGTAATTTGTTTTCTTTCAGAGCACCATTCACAGGGAGATCTGCATATAGTTTTTCTATCTTTTGTTGGCCCATTTTGATAAATAAAAGTAGCTCAGTTTTAATGCTACATTTAGACAATGTTTCAGTAGTTCTAGAAAATAGAAACGGCTTTTAAGGTAACTGTTAAAAATTGCATTTGCAGGCTCTGAAAGTGCTTCTCCAATCCAATCTGCTCTTGGATCCAGATCACAGACACCCTCTCCTGCCACTCTTCATGCAGATCATATTGAGCAGAAGGATCTGCAGCTGGATGAGAAGCTCCACCACTCTGTTTTACAGACACCAGATGACCTAGGCAATATCTGGAACAGAAAACATAAACCTGCTCTTTCTTTTTGAATGCAATACAGTGAAGTAGCTAGTATCACAGTAGTTGTAAACAATCCTGTACAAGGCTGTTTTGTCTGCACTTTAAGAGATATTTCATTACCATGATTTCCTTTAAAAGCAAACAAAAACTTTTGCATTTTGTCTTGCATTTCATTGGAATTATTTGCAGTGGATTAATAGTCCACACATTTCTAATTGTTCTTTTTGATGCTTAGAGTCATGGCAGCTTAACCTAGTATGTGGCCCTGCCATGGTCTGTTTTATTATAGATTTACGAATTATAAGACTTAATTTTAAAGTAATGTTATGATTTCTTCTTGGAAATTTTGTTCATTTCCCTTTCATATTTAAACAAATTTATAATTACTTCAAATATGTCAGCTACTGAATTCTAGACTGCATTCACTTTGTAAATGCAAAGTTCCCATTTCTCCCATATTTGGTCTCATGGAAGAAGAAGAATATTTGATTTATATTTCAGACTATTTTCCTTGAGGCAGCCTACTGATGAGCAGAAATATCATCATTTTGCTTTGCACTTTGATATCTGCAGCCTAGAAACCATTAGTGTCTCTACCATCATGGTCCAGATCTTCAAAAGAAGAGGCTATGTGATTAGGCTGAGTTCAGATTTAATTTTGACTTTGTATGCCTGTGGGAGCTGTGAGATTTTCCTAAAATCTCAGCAAATTCTGATGCTGATGTGTTTTGAAAATTTGTCTGAGAGGAGTAGAAAGGAGATGTGGGATGCCTGCTACTTTAAAACTGTGGCTTGTTAGATAGTTTTGTGTGGCTGTTTAGCTAATTGAGTGTGAGCTGAGTAGACTTTAATCATCATTATCTGTCGTAGTTTTCTTTGTATTGGACAAACTGGATTTGGACAAGGGTTAATGGGTTCAAACTTAAACAGGGGAAGTTTAGATTGGATATAAGGGGGAAGTTCTTTACTGTAAGGGTAGTGAGGCACTGGAATGGGTTGCCCAGGGAAGTTGTGAATGCTCCATCCCTGGCAGTGTTCAAGGCCAGGTTGGACAGAGCCTTGGGTAACATGGTTTAGTGTGAGGTGTCCGTGCCTATGGCAGGGGGGTTGGAACTAGATGATCTTAAGGTCCTTTTCAACCCTGTCTATTCTATGATTCTTTGATATTATTCATCTTCCACACAAAAGAGAACATTCAGTTGTATAACACTGATGTGTAAAGAGGGCTATGTGAGGGTTAGATCATGGTGCTTACTGAATGTTGCCTCTCCAGTCATACAAATTTGCTGCTTAAAGAACAGCAGCCAGAGGCAAATTTACTCTCGTCTTTCTCTTTAATTTGCAATAAAATACATTTATAATAGATCCTAAGGAAAAATATGTTTCTGTTTTATTAGGAAAAATGTAAACTTGAAATGTAAATTTACATGGAAGCAGGCGAGTGGAGTTCTGGACATTCATTGACTCCAAAGAAAGTAAGGCAGCAGTTAGAAATGGAGTGGACTTACTTACAGATCCATATTAGCCTCCAGTAGTGACCTTAGATGGTACTTATGGAAAGAATATATGACATAGGAGAATTCTTCCTCTGCAGAGTTTGATAATTGACGTATAGTTAAATCTAGTGTTGAGATGGCTGAATGGGTAAGAAATATCTTACTCTGAAAGATGAATCTTTTCCTTTTGGTTTTAAGAAAGCTATGCAAGAAAAGTTGTGATATAGCTGTTACATTTGCTGGAGAAATAGGTCTCACTATACTTTTTTCTTCCATTACAGAAACTAGTGAATTCCCTTCAGAATGTTGCAGTGTGATGGCTGGGGGAACACTTACAGGGTGGCATGCAGATGTTGCTACTGTGATGTGGAGGCGAATGCTAGGAATTTTGGGAGATGTCAACAGCATCATGGACCCAGAGATTCATGCTCAGGTTTTTGATTACCTGTGTGAACTATGGCAGAATCTGGCCAAGGTAAGAGAACTGAACCTCTTCTCCAACCTGACCTTATAAGGCAGGATTTTTCAGAAGAAAAAAACCCAACACCTTATATATGTTCTTAAATATTTATCTTTTGTTTGTGTGTTTTTAATAATTGCAGATAAGAGACAATCTTGGTATATCAACAGATAACCTAACTTCACCATCTCCACCAGTTTTAATTCCACCATTAAGAATTCTAACACCATGGCTGTTCAAGGTAAATTTGAGCACTAAATAGTGAAACAGAAATAAAAGTTCATGTAGACATAGAGGAGCTTTTGTTGTAATTTTTTGAGCTGCTAATAATAAATATCATTCTAACACTGTAGGCAACAATGCTGACTGATAAATACAAACAAGGGAAGCTACATGCTTATAAACTCATTTGTAAGACAATGAAGCGAAGGCAAGACGTTTCTCCAAACAGGGATTTTTTAACTCATTTCTACAATATAATGCACTGTGGACTTCTTCATGTTGATCAAGTAAGTTCAATTACAAAATTCAGGTTAATACAAATTTTATAACTAATAATAAAATGGTTTATCAGAAATGCTGAATGGATTTTCAACTGAGTGATTTGAAAAGTTATGTAACTGGTACTTTCTCTGAACTTTGGTAAACTGCTTTTAGTTGTAATCAGAAATGGGGTTTGGTGTTTGTTTTTTTTTTTTTTTGGCCATTTCAAGCAAACATGGGGGCAGAGAAGGTGCTCTTTCATTTTTTACTAACTGTATGTTACAGATTGAAGCATGCAAGAAAAAGAAGGAAANGGTGTTTGTTTTTTTTTTTTTTGGCCATTTCAAGCAAACATGAGGGCAGAGAAGGTGCTCTTTCATTTTTTACTAACTGTATGTTACAGATTGAAGCATGCAAGAAAAAGAAGGAAACAGATTCTTAAGGTCTATAGTTCTTACTTGCTCCCTGATGTAACAGTTTAGCTAGTGGGAAAGTGAATTGTGCTAACTACATTGGAGTAGTTCATACAGCAAGTACAGGAACCAGCAAAGTGAGGCATACTGAGTGTATCTAATCAGTGGGAGTAGATCTTTTTTTATAGGTTTTAATATGAACAAGTCTGAAAATATTGTGTGGCTTAAACAGTCTTTAAGGCTTGCAACAGAAGTGTGGGAAAAATTGGTTTTGTGATTTTCTTTGAGGAGCAGTTAGAAGCATAGGGAGATCAAAGATTCAGACAACCCTGTTTTCATTAGCTGGGCAAAATAGAACTAGTCCTAGTCCAGAGTTATTCCACAGATGTCTATGGATAGGACAGACCTCCAGTTTCTCTCTGTTAGCAACCAGTTTACACTGCTTTTCTTGTTGGACTGCAAATCTTCCTATGGCATGCTGCCATTCTATTGGATATTAGTGCTGTTTGAAGGAGGAAAAGGGTTATTTTTCTGCCTATCTCTGAATTTGGAATTTTTTTAAGAATTAAAACATTTTGTACTTTTTTCTAATAGTTCTTAAGAAATTGCATCTTGTATATTAATTTTAAAAACTTCCTCTCTAAGTCTACAAGAACATAATCTGTGTTGGATAACTATATAGCAGGGGTGTTACATAACACTTTGTTTTAATTCTTTCTTTATGTTTTGGTTACATACCAATATATGGAAGAGTGTAATACATTCTTTAAAGTTACAGTCTGATGATACTTGGAGAGGATTAAGCATGGAGATATAATACCTGGCTATCTGTATATTTGTTTTGTACATATTTAAATGAATGGTTAATCATCTGTAGAACTTTAAAAGCTAAATATAAATATAAATGTCGCCTGGGTACTGACCTGGTACAATATTGTCCAAGCTTAGATGGATCTATTTAATATATATCAAAGTTTGTTTACATTAATATGAGTATACTTAAGGAATTTATCTTTTTATGCTACTCTGCTCAGTAGTGAGTGCCTTAATTGCAACAATGCATTTGCTTTCTTACATTTTTACTTTTTACCTTCAGTAATTAGCTGCCTTTTTTTCATTCATTGTTCATCTTGTTGGTACTCTTGTTTTATTTTTCTTCCTTTTCCCTCTGCAAGGATATTGTCAATACAATCATCAAGCACTGTTCTCCTCAGTTCTTTTCACTTGGTTTGCCCGGTGCCACCATGCTCATTATGGATTTCATTGTAGCAGCAGGAAGAGTGGCAGCTTCTTCTTTTCTCAATGTAAGTATCTATTTGTTAATTCTAATTTATGTATGAGGTGAAGGGATTTGAAAGAAAACTTAGCAGTATTTTTCCTTTACTAGGATGTTAACTTGACCCCAGAATTCAATTTAATGATTAGCAAATACCCACACTGTCAGGGGTTTATTCTAGAACACTGCACAGGCAAGTCCTCTCCAGAAAATATGTGAGGAATGCAAAAATTGCTGTTGAAGCAGAGTCTTTTACTTCAGAGTTCTCAGAATTGACAGCTATTTATCAGTACTTTAAAATGTTTTGAAATAAGTGTCCATCTGACTGTGCCTCTATTTTAAAAATGTATTTGTTACTTCATATCTCTGCTATGCAATGACTTTGGTCATGTTTGAGAACTCAAATCTGCTAGTGCTGGCACTGTTTGAACACTTTTCTGATATTGCTATTCAGGCAACTTCAGCCTCATATAATACTGATATGATTACCTAGGTGCTGTTGGCATTGCATTACTACACTCCCTCAAAGCTCTCCAGTACTCCTCTCTAATTGTCTATGAGTTTTGACTGTTTTTCACATCATTCCTACTTTAACCAAATAAAATCCACCCTCCTTCAAAATACTGTCAGAATCCTTTGTCTACATCTTGGGCTGTTACCCGTCATGTCCAGCAATGACTCATGTCATGTCCTGTTTTCCTCATCCTGATGAATTAGCAGAACGTAAGACCTGAGCCTAGTTAGCAGCTCAGTCATTTGTCTGTAGTCCTAACAATTCCTCTGTGTCCTTTTGTTCATCTTGGAAATTGGACCAGGGAGTGTGCATGAGTAGCAGTCTCATGGGGCTGTGGTCTTGGTTTCCTTAGCTCTACAGAATTTACAGAAAGAGAAAGGAAATAGCTGTGTAGAGTTTCAACCATTGTTCTTTTTTAAAGCAGCTAGATATGTCAGTCAGCTTCCTGATTGCAGTAAGAATACGTATTTCTCCCCACATTTTTTTTCTTTTAGGCACCAAGAGTTGAAGCACAAGTTCTTTTAGGATCTCTAGTCTGTTTTCCCAATTTATATCATGAACTGCCAGCTCTTCACCCTAACATTCCTGACATTGCTGTGTCACAGTTTACAGATGTTAAGGTAGGAATATTAAGAATATTTGTATGGTATTTAGCTATGGAGGATATGTTTAATAATGATGTTTTTACAGGAAATGCTAACTAAAATTTTAAGATTCTAATTTTTTTTCCCCAGAAGTAATTTCAAATAGATTATAAGGCTTAAGATCACATAAAATCTCATCAAACTTTATAATACTAAACATTTATAATAATAACTTTATTATTTCTATTAATTTAATAATAAAGTGTTTCTGTGTGATTGTAGAAGGAAATGATGAGTTACCTCATTGATGCACAGGTCTCACAGATTTGATCAACTGAGATGAGGAGATTGAGAGGTTCAAAATATGTTATTTAATCCATTGATAATTCATAGTTGGCAAAATTTGCTGGGTTTAGAAAACCTCTATACATCAGGATGTTCTCTTAGGCAAAAAGCAAAGACTAATGGAGACATTATCTGCTCTATCATAACACAGAGCTGAGTAGTGTGTCAGTGTACTGCAGCTGGGCAGGGCTCAGGTTTTGTGTTTAATTGCTGTATGTGTGTCAAGTATGATTGCTATGTCTAAGAAAGGCTCTCCCCATAGCTTTCCAAACTATACCAGATTAGAGGCAAGTGACAGCTAGGAAGCTGCTGTATGCCTTGCTCCCTTTTGGAGACTAATTCTGAATTCCTTCTTTCTCATTTCTATTGTAATAATGTTTTTTTCTTGAGCTTTATTGAGAGCAACCTACAGCTTTAGGGACATTTCACTGCAGTTGAGACAAAATTCTTCTTGACATCATTCTTAAGGTACTGTAGTCACTTGTTCTGCAGCCACTTCCAAAGACATTTTAATCCAACATAATTTTTAAAAAAAACTTAGAGTAATAAGTTCATTCTGTTCTTCAGCACTATTTTCAGAAGTTAGCCTTAGGGAGTTTTTGGTTTTGTTTACCCTTGATATTTTATGGAAATACATTGACAAGAATTGGATAAATGGTTCATCAGCAGAAATAAGAACAATAATGTGTGAGGTATTCTTTAGGGTAGCACAGTAATGAGCATCTGAGGCAGACTAGAAGCTTAGAGTAGTGGTAAATAAACAATCTGACCACAAACCTAGAGACTCAGCTAAGCAACATGCCTGTGTGTGCTATGATAAAGTTCTAATTTTGAGATGCTTCATGTGATGGAGTTCTTAGTAAAGCAATACATATTTTCCTCTTTGTTTTAGGAACTCATAATTAAAACTGTGTTAAGTTCAGCAAGAGAGGAGCCATCCGGTCCTGCACGGTATGTCATACGAACAGAGCTTCTAAATCAGTAGCTTTTCCTTATTATACCATTTTGAAGTGGGTATATTAGAGAACTTAAAGTTTGTCTTTTTATTCATGGTTTTCTTCACCATTATCAAAAGTATGGTCCACCACATGAATACAAATTCTTATGTAAACTGAGATATTAAAAGAGCATACACCTGTCAGAACAAATTCTGGTCAAGCCCAGTATTCTTTTTCTGATAGTGACTGATAAGAGTGTAAATATGGGTAAGGGTATAAGCTGTATGCATTCTCAGCCTACCCTGATATTCAGTTCAGGGATTTTGCATACTAGAGAGTCATTTTTTACTTTGATCAAGGACAAGACTATTTATTAAAGAGGTATGGTTATTTTTTAATGCACCACATGATTTAATTTGAACATCAGAAATAATCCAAGGTATGGAAAAGAAGCGGAAAATAGAGAGCTAAGCATTAAACTGAGAGTGAGTTCTCTGATGCTTAAACCTAAGGGTCTCCATCTAATACAGAACTTCAGAGAGGACAGTTACTGGATAGAACCAGTGTTCTTTTGCATTTCTTAATTGGCTTGGGATTTTGTTCCTTCTTACCCATGCCCAGAGGCTTTTAGTTACAGAGTCCTGCATATAGGATTGAAACAGGAATCTGTAATGCCTACCAAGGAAGAGCATTCCTGTGTGCCTTATATACTTGGATCGAGTGTTTATATATGTTAAACTAGTTTATTGTCACTTGACAAATGCAGAATACTAGCTCTGTATGCATGAAAAATGTTACTGAAAAAACCAGCTCACTTAACCTTAAAATGTTTTGCTGAAAAACCGAGAGCAGTTTCCATCATGTCAGTTACCTGTTCTTTGCTTTAGTGGTAGTATCTCTCAACACAGAGGATGGAAAGAATGTTCTGAGATAATTTTAATTTCACTTTTCATTTTCTTTTACAAAACTGAATTCTAAAAAGCATTACACTCTCCATTTTGCTTTTGAAAAAGTGGTTGAAATCTGTTGGTTCAGAATATACTGATCTTGTGGCACTGAAGCACACAGTATTAGCATCCTCAGTTCTGGCAGTGTGGCTGGGAGCAGGAAGGGAACATGCTGCATGTCCCCATATCCTGTATGGCTGTGAGGGGTGTGTTTTTAGGAGCAGAGGCACGTGTGCCTGGCCAGTCTTTCTGAGATATGCTGCCCCCAAAATGCAGAGTTGGACTACAGCGTGTAATAATAATATTAAATGAAGACTGAAAAAGGAATAGATTCCCTTTGTCTCTTTGGGTTACCTGTGCCCTTCTCCATCTGGGAGACAGAAGGTTTATGTCTTCATTGTGAAGATAATGATGATCCCATAGCTCCTGAAGCTTGGTTGCCTCACTCCTCACTGACAGTTTATCCATGGTCTTTTTTGGTAATAACTTCTGTCATACCATCTGTTTCACAGCAATACAGAGTTGTCGTGGTTTAAAACCCAGTCAGCCATGAAGTCTTGCTCGCTCACTCCCCCCCCTTTTCTTCCCCCTGCTCCTGGAGGGATGGGAAGGAGAATTGAAAGAATGTAACTCCCACAGGTTGAGATAAAAACAGTCCAGTAACTGAGGCATAACATAAATTAGTACTGCTACCACCAATATTAATAATGATAAAAGAAATAATAAGGGAAGAGAATACAACACCTCACCACCCGCTGACTAATAATACCCAGCCTGACCAAGCACTGACTGATACCTAGTCAAACCCGGAATTGCACTAGCCCTTCTGGGTAACTGCCCCCAGTTCTACATCCTGGGCATGATGTGCTGTGGTATGGAATATCTCTTTGGCTAGTTTGGGTCAGGTGTCCTGTGTCTGCCTTCTCCTGGCTTCCCCTCCTTCCTGGCAGAGCATGACACTCAACAAAGGCCTTGGTCAGACTAAACATTACTTAGCAAGAACTGAAAACATTGGTGTTATCAGCACTGTTCCCAGGCCGAAAGTCAAAAACACAGCGCTGCACCAGCTACTAAGGAAGAGAAAAAATGACTGCTACTGCTGAACCAAGGACAGGAGTCCACCTCAGTTACTGTCAGAGGTCATATTTAGGATCTGCATCATTTTTTTGCTATGTTGGCTCAGCCACTAGTAGAGGCTTAATTTTTCTTCTCAGTTTCCTGGGAGAGAACTTAGATTTCTTGAAATTTAGGTACATAGCTTTGTGTATCTCTAGCAAATCTGAGTGGCGTTACTGTTAACCCAAGCTATAAATCTCTATTCCTTATCTCTTCTGCAGAGGCTCAATGTTTTGCTTTTCGTTATATACTTGACCCAGCTGGGCTTCAGGGAAATCAGTTATCTGAAATATGTTCTACTTGGATCTCTATTTGGAAAAATTAACTGTTTTAATCAAATGCCTCTCCTGCTGCTAACAGTCGGAAAAAGAAGTGATAGGTTGCCTAACTTGGTATTCATCCATTCTGCTTTTGCTGTTAGTCTGTGATTCTTTAATAACAACACTGTAGCCATGTAACTACGCAGCTCTTCAGAGACTAGTCTGAATAATGATAACAAAACTGATGTTCTTAGTTGAAACCTTACAGACTAGTGGATATTTTGAATCTCAGTGTGTCATTGGATGTGGAATGGTTCTCACTAGATGATGAAAACTTAAATAGTAACACAAACTTAGTTTTGTCTACTCTTCTATATCATAAAAGTCTATTTTCTGAGACGGCTTGCACAGACTGTCTACATTTATTGTGAAATCCATGTTATGTTCTTATTTTGTTCAAAATAGATTGAAACATATAATTGAAGTAACAGAAGTGTAGATTGTTTTTCCTCCCCTGAGACTGGAGTTTGTTTAAAATATTCCTGGCAGTAAGGCAGCTTGCCTAAATGGTCCTGAAAATTTTCTTATAGAAGAATTACAAAAATTTTAGATGGACTATTCCAGTACTTACCTAATTTTTACAGTCAGGTTGCGTTTATGACCACTATACAGGAGAAATCTTTTCTACTGGAAATGAAATTCCTCAGTGACTTACTGCATGTCAGAAGATTTCTTATCATGTCCTTCCATAATTGTGATCTAGACGTAGTGCACCCTTCAACTTTTCATCCACATGCAATATTTCCTAAAGTTGTTTATTATTTTTGTCACTCTTTTCTGAGACTCACTTATCTTGTCTTTATTCTTAAATTGCGTTAATCAAAATGTAATGGAGGCAGTCTTGCAATTGAGTTTTCAGTAACAATGTACGAAACAGGATGGGTTGACTATCTTATTTACACTATCACATGGAACTAATTCCAATATGTATTTTTGCTACCTGTTAGTAGTTTCATGATTCTGAGTATCCTTAAAATAATTTTTATACATCACAAGCTTCGTAGCCACTTCTGTTTTGATTCTGTGTATGATTTTTCCTTCCTAGATGTAATGCTTTGCAGTTCCCATGACAAGCTTTCATCTTGTCAATTTTGGATTGCTCTCCAATTTTATCCAAAGCATTTTGAATTTTGAAGTTGTTTATGAAATATTTTGCAGTCTGTGTTCTTGAAGATAATTATGAATGATTCAGAGATTGCTTAAGCTAGCTTCTTAATGTTTCTGAACAAATTTCATCCATTTACCTTTATACTTTTCTTCTATTTCCTGATTTTAAATGAAGACACAGTAATGGAAGTTAAAGTATATAATCACAATATGTCTAATGTTTCCAGCATTCATTTACCCCTCCTCTATACATCCTTGTTTATTGTCAGTCTAAAAAAATGTAAATACATATTAACAAATAACATTCCTCTCTCTTGCCTCTGTCTTAGAAGCTCTAAACAAGTATGAGCAAACTGTCATGCTGGGGAGGAGGAACATCCCACCACATTTTTTTTACCTTGTCTTAAGAAAATATATATGGGTTTCCCATAGATTGATTTTGGGTAGTACTTTTAATCCAAAAAGCATATAGGGTTGCAGGAGTTCTCTTGGATTTTTCAGTTGCTCAGAAGGGTGCTTCCTCTGTCTTTTCCATGCCTTCAACAGGGTACTTGCTAATTTTTAAATAAGTTATAGCATTATAAAGGTTTTTGTGGAGTTCTTTTTAAAATATTGAAAATATATTTGTTAGGCTTCAGCAGGGCATATCAGGAATCATAAAAATTGCATATTCTTGTAGCATATTTCTTAATAATTTATTCTCCAATATTGTTTCATTGTTTTACAGGTGTGTTGCTCTTTGCAGCCTTGGTATTTGGATCTGTGAGGAGCTAGTTCATGAATCACATCATCCTCAGATCAAGGAAGCATTGAATGTGATTTGCGTTTCTTTAAAGGTGAGACTTAACACTTCTACAATATATATTGCCTTCACGTCTAAAGATGCTTTGCCTTTTCCAAGTCATGATCACATTTTATCATCTTTACTTCACAGTCTCATTTTCAATCCTTACAAAAGACTGAATTCAGTTTAACTGGTGGACTTTTGAGCTGTGTCTGAGGAGATTTTTACCCTTCTTTAATGTTTTTGGTTTTCTACTTTTTTTGCAAATCTTTGTCATATTTATTCATATTTTATGTAATAATTAGAATATTATTACAGTACGTATTTTCTAGCATTTTTCAAGCTTGTATGTTCATGAACAGTATCTTCAACTTTTTAAATATTTCCCAGTTTGTTTTCAGAACCTTTCCACATGCTTTTTGTTTACATCAAAATTAAATGAATAATCTAGTCTTTCTGTATATACACATTGATAAAAATCAGGTGTACACCTGTTGTACATGGCTTGTGTCAGATGCTGGGGACTAACTGTTCTTTCTTTTCAGCAACAGGAATCTGAGAAATATCTTAGCAAATCAGCTGATCACATCCTGTGAAGCAGGATTTGAGTCTATGTCTAAAATGGGTAGCTGCAAGGCTTTTAGTATTAGACTCTAAATTGCAATTTCCTGTTTTGCGAAATCACATTCATCCTTTGCAGATTCACTAATACTCTCTTCCAGGGTTTTTCCCTTGCTTTTTAATATCCCTTAACTAGTGTGTTTTATCAAGTTCCTGTGCAAGTTTGGTATTAGGCAGATGGTGGTTTTATCTTACTTGTGCAATTTATCAGAGTGTGAACTGGTTTTAATCCTGACATTCATTGTGATTTTTCCTATTTTTCTTTGATGTATTTATTAAACCAATTACTTGTATCTCATTTATATTAAACATAAATTACTTCTTGAATGAGAAGACAAAGATCTTCATATTTCTGCCTTGCTTTGCTTTGTGTTGGCAAAAGCATTCAGAGCATGTTGGCTTTTCTCCTGTTCGGAGCAGTGGTATCCTTTCACAATCAAGTTTAATCATGAAAAGAAGAGCTCATAAATATATCATGAGAGGAACAGATTAGATCTAATTTGTTACCTAAGCAATCTCCCGGCTTCCAACTAGATGGAGATTTGAACTCCCAGAGTGGATTATTATTTTCAAGAGAAATGAATGGATAAGGAGCTATAGACCTAGTCCAAGTTATTCGTAAGTACAATTGAGCAAATAACATTGAATAGAAATGTTAGCAGCAGCTATATGCCTGTTTCTGACATACAGAAGCATATTCAGAACCATAGTCCAGCAGCTCACTCTGAGTGCCACTAGTGCTTCTCCCAGCAGTTTGGCGATACTGCTGTATCTGTGTTAACCTCTGCTGAAGTCTTAAGCACAACGGATCCTAACCAGCCACCCAGACCCCTGTATCTCACAACTGCTTCTCTCAGAAATACTTCAGATACATCACAAAATTGTGTTGTTCAGGGTTAGTTGAATAAGTACTAAACATAGGTTGTCTGCAAGTATAGACAAAGTTATACTACCAGTGTAACATCCAGGAAGCAATGGATCCTTGCAAAGCTGAAGTGTGGAAACACTACCCTTCTGAGAAGAACCCTGAGCATTAGGTACAAGGCAGAGTACCAGCTCATTGAAAGCTGTTTTTTTTTTCCTTCCGTCAAGTAACTTCTAAAAAATTATGTGTACAGTTACACAGCTGAATATAAATATCAAAGTAGTGAATTCTTATGCTTTATACATACAGCATTTTCCAGAGACAGAAGACAGCATTTGAAATGTTTGTAGCATCACACAGCCACGTTTGTGATACCTCTGAAGGCTCTTGGGAAAAAAAGTCAGAACAAAACAGTTGACTAGGAAGGGATGAATTATTTTGCTATCCAACATAAACTCAGTGTTGCTGCTTCAGTTCAGGAAAATGTCTGTCCAGGACACGCAGCTCTATAACTGTTCTAAAGTGTTCATGAATTCTTTTGAAATGTGATACATTGACTGTGCTGGCTTTCTGAAGCACATGAAAGGTTTGATCTGTTTGGGTCAGTCCCCATATTCTTGATCAAAACTTTCTTCCTGGTGCTTTTCCCATGAATAAGAAAACTTGAGTGCACAAGATTTGAGCTTTATTCATATTCATTACTTTATAGTCCTCAGCCTTTCTATGAAATTTGTGTCTCTACTGACTTTTCCCTCTCTTAAGAAAAATCAATCAGAAAACAGAAAGAGATTGACTAATTTGCGCAAGCCACCCCTAAAAATCATTCACTCCTCTTCAGTTTAGAGTCCAATTATCTTCTTTAAAAAAAAAAAAAAAAAGGGAATAAAATGCTCCCTGTTCTTAAGTAGTGAACTGCTGATTATTCAAAGACTCTGCGAAGTCTTCAGGCTTTTTTTCTCAGGTAATTTTGTCTTAAATTCAGTGATCTGGATACTCCATGTTAAGCTGCTCTGGTTTGTCCACACCTTTTGCCCTCTCCAGTGACTCTGGGGTTTTCTTGCAAGCTTGTAAGGATATTTCCAGCAATCTGGATTTGGGCTCATGTTCTGCAATCAAATTGTACTTTCAGTTTAATTTTTCTTGGTTTGTCACTCAAGCTCAAATTTGTCATTAGCTCAGATGTGCAAGATTTTCATGTCCTAGATGAGTAAAATTCACTTGTAAAATTCACTTTATGCTTACTGTTTGGTGCACAGCTTAATTTTTCAAAGCAAGAGCAATGAAGGAAAAAGCCTCGATTACACATCCTGTGCATTAAGAATCAAGGAAAGTGTCTTTCTGTCTCTTCCTTTCTTCTCCTTCTCACTTAGAATTGTAGGGCAGTGTGTAAATCCACTTCCAAGTCTGGGGACTAGTTGTACAAGGCAGGCTCCAGTGCAGAAACTTTCTCCTGCATTTTAAAAATAACAGAGAACAGCAATTAAACACAGAAGCCAAGGTGCATTCATTTCCATTCAGACAAGTGCTGTGCACACCAGTCGTTAGCATAGAACAGTTAGTCTCTCTGTTGGTACTATATTCTTGCATACGTGGCTGTTCACCTCCCTTGGTTCTCAACAAAGATCTTTTGATTTCAGAATTGCTTCCTTGGGTTTTTGTGGGGTTTTTGCAGTGATGTATTAATAATTATAAAGGTAACAAGAGCTTAATTTCTTATTTCCTGGCTTCATGATACTGCAGTAACAGGTCTGAAATTAGGAGACTCCTCTCCCCTTTATCTCATTGTGTCAGGTCTGAAATTAGGAGACTTCTCTCCCCTTTTTCTCATTGTGTGCCATTTACTGATAGTCTGTCCCAAATAGTTGATGCTAGCTGCTAACATTGTTTGTGACTAAAATAATTTAAATTCTATAAAATGTTAGTTCTGTTCCTCTTTTATTGTGTTCCTTATGTTCCTGGAACATAAGGAACTATAGGTACAAAACTGCCACTGAAATTCCTTACCACCTTACCACCTAATATGCTTTTATGTGAAATCACATAGTCGTCGTTACTGTGCTGTGTTCTCTTTTCTAGTTTCCAAATAAAACAGTAGCTCAAGTTGCCTGCAGTATGCTGAACATGCTGATACATTATGTACATAGACTTCAAGTGTATCAAGCTGATTCACCTGTAAGAATTATTCAAGTAAGTAATTAAGAATTTAAAAATTTTGATTATTTTAAATGCAATAGTAGAATGTAGTTCCCTGAAATTAAAATATGAGAATATTGACAAGTCTGTTTTACAAAATGTTAAATTAGTATAACCATAATCTTACTTAATATTAGCAGTAGGGATTCACATCACATTACTTGCTGACTTTAATATTAAAATGTAAAATGCCTGTATCATACTTACTTTTTCTCAGCTACGGCTGTGATTATTTACGTGAGAATGTTGTTAGTAAAGTCCAGATTTTTTTTAATATTAAATATTTTCAAATATGTTTATTTTAGTGAGAAAGCAATTACTTAAAATATGGATCTGCAGTTGTATTTTGCATGTGCATTAAAGAGTTTCAGTATAAATCAAGAATCGTTGTTTTGAATACACTTTAAATAACAAAGAAGCAAAATATGGCCTCTGTGAGTCTGAATCAGAGAGAAATTACAGAGGTCTCCCAGGTAACTGGAAAGTTAATTGTGTGGAAGCTTCTTAAGAAGTGTAGCAAGCGTTTCCCTGCGCCTCTGCAGTCACGTTGCTCAAGGGGCAGGGTGTTTCCAAATTCTAGTAGTTCCAAGAACCACTGGGGCTCAGATAGCCCTATACACAAACCCACATCCTGCACCCTATATGTGTGTTGAATCAAGTTTTCTTCCTGCCTGAATATTTGTCATAGCTGTATAATTTCATTGCCCTTAATGCACCTACATCAGACAAGCAGAACCTATTCCTTCAGTGTCTTCTGTGAAATGCAATTAAAAGGGTTGTATTAAAAAAAAAAAAAAAAAAAAAAAAAAAAAAAAAAATAAATTTTTTAAAAAAAATAAAAAAAAAAAAAAA